>JANVCF010038453.1:0-13653 GCA_025388745.1 Hydrozoanthus gracilis
TTACTTATTTCTCATGAAGCAAGTAAACAACTCCATATAAGGACTCGGTTCGTTTCGTTAGCCGTCAACATGTTTTTAACCAAGAAAAGGCATAACTTTCTTGACCGGTTAATTTTTTCGCGCCGTCCACGCCAAAACTGAATCACAAATTGAATGAACATTTTCACGCACGAATGCTTTAAAAGATTGCACAGTGAACAGCTGAGCTCAGTATGAGCAATAGTAAGTATTGGATACGTCAGATTATGAAAATAGCTTACCATTTTTATCTCTAACATAACCACAACTATTTAACATTGAAAAAAGAGGATATGCTAAGTAACCCCACCCATACAGCCCTAAAAAGCCCTTGTAAGATAAGGTAACTAAAACGAACTCTGTAAAGCAACGGTATAATTCTAAATACAGCGAAATATAACTTACATTACACGTAATTTCAAATTATTTAGCTTTTCAACCGGTTTTTTCACAAAACAAAGTAAGGTTTTGAAACAAATCGCGGGTTTAGAGCTTAGATGTTTTATTGGTTTGGGCACTCAGCTCATAACGTTTCATTCGTCCGAGGCCTACATTCTTTTTGAAATAACGCGTTATAAAAAGAGTACATCTTACATTGAGGATTTATGTTGCGATGAAACTTAACTAGTTTTTAAAAGAGAACTCTATAGCAATGCTAGAGCTTTGTAAAAACGGTTAAGACCGGGTTAAAAAACTATTAATCGAGTTTCTTGGCTTTCATCCGTGGAAGACAACTAGTTTTACCTTTGTGCACAGTGAAACGTACCTCCAAGCACCTGTGTAATGTTCTTTAAAAGCTAACTACTAGTTACCCAACGTTTAGCAAACAAAAAAAACGATGACGCATCTGAACAAGGTCAGAACAAAAGGACGTACACACACTAAGAGAAGTTGTTATAGCTTCACAGCCGGCCAGATGGAATTAGATTTAGAATGGAGTTGGTTTTATTGAAGGAGAGAAAATATAGTCTCCAAAGAAGAAAACTCTTCGGAATCAGATTGACAAATTTTAGCCCACGAGCGAGTGGGCGCTTGGCATTCAACCTTTCATTTTGTAAAACACAAAGGTAAAAAGCCAGATTTTTGTTATGTGAAAAATTTATTCACGACGAGTAAATGCGTACACTAGCTTTATCGATGTTTTCGTTTCTTTCTTGGTCTTTTAAAATATCATAACTTGTTGCAAATTTTGCCATCATGAAAGGCGTGGAAAGGAATTTCTGCAGATTTTTTTGAAACAGGAGTGTCAGCTCCAGAAAACAACTCCATTAAGCAAACCCAATCATTGACGTGTTGTCGATCATGAACAAATGTCATGAATTGCTGCATCTTATAGAAAGTGTTTTCGTTAGTTGATATGTTCGTTTGACTGCTTGACAAAAAATCCTACAAAAAAGATATCCTTATGTTTTAAATCCCGATTTTTTTATACACTTCCGTAAGGTAAAATTACAAATCGTCAGAAAAGTTTCAGTCCAGCAACTAGTTCTTCAGTTTACGTTGACGCTCAAAAAGTTTTTTATTACAAGTCTAAATCTTTGAACTTGAGAAAAACGATACGAAACTTAATTAATTCAAGATCATTTTTTCTCTAAAAGCATCATCTACCATTAGATGCCATACGGAAAGTCGCTCAAAATAGAATTGCGCGCCACGCAATCCGATCTTTGGCAGTGGAGAGACAAATAAATTACATCAACTTATCAATAACGAATTTTGCAGTTGTCATTTTCGATTGCGTACATCAGAAGGAAGGAAGTAGAGCATTACTCCATTAGTTTAATTTGCTTGAGCATCGTGTTTGCGCCGGATGTCATTCTTGTGTAAAAGAAAAAAATTTAATTTCATTGTCCTTTTCCCTAGGAACAACCAGATCTTTTTATTGTTGTTTGAAGTACAAGCGTTATGACAGTAGAACACGTTCAGAAAAGGGAAAACTTCGTATAACTTGCTACATTCAAGGAGGAATAGTCATTTTCTACTATGTAGTTAAACATGACGGATGCCATTCTTGTGTAAAAGAAATTTAAAAATTTCAATTTTATTGTTCTTTTCCCTAGGCACAACCAGGTCTTTTTATTGTTAATTGAAGTACAAGAATTATTACAGTAGAACACGAACAGAAAAGGGAAAAATTCGTATAACTTACTACATTCAAGGAGGAATAGTCATATTCCACTAAGGGAATAAAACTTCTAAAATTGTCTAGAAACACGCGCGATGCTGTTTTATCCCTTTTAGAAAATAACTTGTGAGAAAAAAAGATCTTGAGCTGTGTGACGTCAAATCCATTTTCTATTCTCTCATAGAAAATAGATTTGTAACCAATCAGAGCGCGCGTTACATCAGGATTATTTTCTAATATGTAGTTAAACATGACAAGCAATGGGAATGTGACAAGCGGAAAGTTGGTAGGGAAAGTGCTAATGGTAAATATCTGAGCGAGTTCATTACACGATTAAAACCAACCATGCCTTATTTTAATTAAAATGAAGTGAGTTACAGAAAAAAATCATGTTCTCGCAAAAGTATGTGTCGCAAAGTGTAGATAGATAGCTAAAGGACTCGTTTGCTTTTAAAAAAATTTGGTGTCACATCTGTTTTCGGGCACTCGTGCTGCACGAATAAGAGAAGTTGTTTTCAGGTTATGGAATCAGTTTTGTTGTTTAAAGAGTAATATAAATACTTTTACTAATATCACAGGAAGACGTGTATTAAAACACTTTCGCTCGCTTTATTGTCTTGCATATTATGCTCTCGTAAATTAAACTATATGCGGGAAACACTCAAAAACTAATGAAAACCAATACTGAAAATTTTGTTAATCGACCGCCTTTACCGGATGACATAAATTGGAGTATATATAACGTGTTTTCATCAGTAGGATGTAAACACTAACACGATATATATGAGATGGTAAAGCTACAGGTAGGTCGTGTATGCAGCAGTTTTCTGTAGTTTAGTAGAAAAGTTTTTTTTATAATCCAGAAAAATTTACAATCATAACTATTATCACTTTGACTGAAAAATTTGCTATTTTTTGAATTACAGATTCACACACCTCAGCTTTTCTTTTTGTCATATATGTTGTAAAGCTGAACAAACTTAGTTTTTTACAAATTCTTAAGATATTTCTCTTTTTCGTAAAATGTTAGCTTTTCTTGATATAAAATGTTATCTATTCTTGGTGAAAAATACTATCTGTTCTTTGTAAAAAGTTCTGTAACAAACAATTTCTTGAAATCAACAGTTTCGACAGTTTCAATTTTGGTAAGGTAATGAAACTAGCAATGACGTACTGAATCTTCTCCCTAGTAATTACGAAGAAATTAAACATTCTGACCTGTATGCAATATTTGCAAATCAAGTTTTCTAGGAACAAATCAACAAGATGCCGATTTTCTTTAACTTTTGCCACTTCCCAGCCGTTTGTATAGTGTTTTGAGCAGGGAAAATAGTTTGTAAAAAAGACTTTTAAATCACTGGGAGGTTTCCTCCTCTTGAACGGAACAAGACTTCAGAGGGGGGTGGGGCGAATAGTTGAACGGAAAGGCTTGCAGATATCAAGAATCCAAATTCACATCGGTTTGGGCGTCCTGCAGCGAGAAAAACATTCTACGAAAAACATGTTTTTGCCTTTTGTGAAAACATAACTGTTCATTAGCGATGCTGAAATACTTTGCGTTTTCAAAAAAGCATTTTATCGTCAAAAACATTTTGTATTTTTCGAAAGCAGACTAAACATATTCAACAAATTCACTTTGTAAAAGAAAAACCACTTAAATGTGATGTGCGTTGGCCAGTAGTTATAGATGGATCTCTATGCATATTTATAAATCAACAACAGTGAACTTCGCGTGCTGTTTGATCGGCAAAACGCATATACCGTGCCTATGTGCTTTATTACAAACACGAGGGGATGTTGGGAGAATAAATAAAAATTTTAAAAGTCTCGAGCCGATGGCGTGACTTTCGATTTTTTGGTTATCAATTCGTGGCAACAAACATTATTCACCGAGTGTTTATTCATGCAAGTGTGTATGTTTGTTTTCAGGTTGCATCTGTTTATCAATCCATTTAGCTCGACCTCGTGGGAAAGATCTTACTACCTAATACTACCTAAAAACTTTATTTTTTCTGTTACAGTCACATAATGTTCAATATTTTTATATCTAAAATCTTATAATGGCATAAAAATGTCTTATCGGTCAAGTTTATGATTTTATCATGGATCTTTAACTTGTGAGAGGGTTTCTGCAGCGCATGACATAAACACTAACCATAGTTCTTGACAAATATGCAACATCTTTGTAATAAACCAGGCTTATGGGTGACTGAATGATTCGTAAAAATAGTTTTATTGTAATAACGCCTCTTCGCCTTAAGAGAGTTAAAGCCGCCCTTATCAGTGTTAATCGAAATTCCCCTAAAACAATTAAAGCGAGTGCTTGTTACTTAAAGTATCAAGAGCTGCATCATTGCTTTACCACTTGTTTTTAAACAAGTGAAACTTCAATACAGTATGTCAAGCATCTAACTGCGTGTTCTATTTCTATCAGCTGTCATCGCAGAAGACACAAGGTTAAGTGCACTCGAGCTGACGTAAGAGAAGCTGCCCCGGGGAACACCAAATGCTACGGTCAGTAAGTGAATCTGTGTTTCCTGATTAAGAAACGTTGACGTTTCAGTGATTTACAAGCAAAAGCAATGAACGAAACGTCCAGCCCGGCGTTCCCTTTCGAAGCCGTGGAGATTATCCAGCTTGTTTGCTACAGTTTCATTGTGATCATTGGTGCCTTGGGGAACTCCCTAATCTGCCTAACTGTGCTTAGACAAAGCAAGCGGAAGCCATGTGAATACTTCATCCTAAATCTGGCTGTCACAGACCTTTCAGCCAGCATAATAAGTGTTCCACTTGATATCATTGAGAAACTTGAAAGAAACTTCCCGTATGGATCTTTTCTTTGTAAAGTTGTTTATCCTTTTCAAACAATTATTATGGCTGTTTCTGTAGGAACTTTGATTGCAATGAGTTTGGAGAGACATCGAGCAATCATTCATCCACTGAAACCTCGGATCCAAACGAACACGACTGTTTTTGTCATTTTTGTGTTTTGGCTAGTGAGTTTCTTATTAGTGTCACCCTATATCGCAGTCTTGGAGTACGATGGGTCTAACTGTGAAGGAAAGTGGCCCGAGGATCAGCATCCTAAAACCTACACTTTACTTTTATTTATTGTTCTTTACGTCTTACCGCTCCTAACAATGTCAATCACTTACATTCAAATTGGGCGGAAGCTTTATGAGGGCACAAAAAAACTTGAGAATATGTTCACCGAGTCAGTACACAGCAACACTGGTCGTTTGATTTTGATGGCAAGAGCTCGGCGAAACAAGCACATAGTAAAAATTTTTGTTATTGCAGTCTTAGTTTTTTCGATCTGTATGCTTCCGAACCACGTCATTTGGATTTGGTTTGACTACGGGGACGGTTCCTTGCCGTACAACAAGGCGCTCTTGGAACAACTATTGCCTTTTGGAAGTATACTGATTTATGTTAACTCTTGCATCAACCCGTTCATATTTGGAACTCTTCAAACACAACACTGCTGTGTGCCGAAAAGGATGGAAGATGAGGAGAAAGGAAAACTTCTCAAACGTGGTCGTTTTCAGGTGTTCTCTCTTCGTTTCTCCTTGAGTAGCGTTTCGCGACAACGAAGCTCTTCGTGTTCCTCGAATACTCGAGCACGATATAGCTCAACATGTCACAGCTCAACACGCCACGGCTCGACACGCCACGGCTCGACACGTCACGGATCGACACGTCATTGGTCAACACGTCACGGCTCGACATGCCACGGTTCATCACGACACGGATCACCACGTCAAGAATCGGACCGATTACCATTTTACCATTTCGTTTCGAAAGTTGACAGCGAGGAACAGAGAAATTCTCAATGGGTACATCGCGAGACTTTGAGTAAAACGACAAAACATGCAATGGAGTCGGATGTTTAATCAAACTTCGAAAGAAGCAACGTTGGAATAGAACATGCAATATATCGGAAGAAGTTTACTCAGAGTTAGGGAGAACATTTTTCCTAAAACTAAAAGCAGACTCCATCCACTCGATTTTTTTAAGGTTACTTTTAAGAAGCTGAGAAGAAACATCTAATAGCCGCAGAAAATCGTGACCGCAGTCGATTTTTTTATTTCTACCCCTAATCATTTTTACCTTTAGTTGTCTTACGAAACCCCCCGCCGTGTGGAAAAACTTCTTGTACAAATACGAGGTTTACAGTTTTCATCCCTTTTTCAGCAACCGGTTGTATATTTTATTGCTGCAATTCAAACAATTTAACGTGTCAATTTGTTGGTGAAAGGGTGGATTGGATTCAATAGCATCTGTTTTATAGGACTTGAAATAGCCTTAACGGCGAAAAAGTTTTCAAAATTGCATTTAACTGTAAATCAAAACAAAATTTTGTTAGTAGATTTAGCTTTTTCGTTATTCAACTTGTTGAATAAGCTTTCTCTATATCTTTTGTATCAGCCTATACGGACCCGAGGATGGTCATTTGTACAATTTAAGCCCTCGAAGTTACATACCGGAGTTATGCATAATGTACAGTATAACCAATGTACAATAAAGTCAATGCACAATTAAGTCAACGAGCAAAGAGCCTTGTAATCATTGTACACTGGAAGTAATTGACAACAAAATCAATACCTAAGAGAATCAAACCGCATAATCCATGCACAATAAAAAAATAAACAATGAAAATCGACAAAATAGATAAATAGTCTTTCGATTTTGGTTGAAACTGCAAAGATTGTTTTTTTTAAAGGGCTTTGTTCACTATCTATAATGCGTATATGTTTCCTGTTTTACTTCTGCGGATGATATTGATAGACCTATCAACAACCACAGAATAGACTTTGAAAATAAACCTATTTGAGAATTTTTCATGTTCTTCAGTACACATTAAACCACTTCCCCCCGACGGTTTTGTAGTCTAATGTACTTTAGTGTTATTGCTACGAATGAGCTGCAATAGCTTAGTGGATGAGAAATTTACCCTTAGCCCCAATCCCTCTCCATTTGAGCCCGCTAAACAGCTCAACAAACTTTTTAGTTCATGCCCTCCTCCTCATGATTGTCATTACGATTTCACTTTTTTTGGTGGGCAACAGAATAGAAACCTAAAATGAATCGAAGCAGCCAAAGATAATTTCTTGTTGATATAACTTTGATTTTTGGTTGACATCGATGACGTCAGCCAGCAAAACCCCGGAGGTTCTTGAGTTGACAGCTTTTGTGGGAGAAGGGGCGATTATTTACCTTTATTTCACACAAATTTGGTACACTACAAGATTGATGGATTCTGTTGCATGCGAGGATCGACAGTATAAAGTGTAGTGGAGAGGTGGTTATGGCGAGCTTTATGAGCATATGCTGCCGACGCAAATCTATCACAGCAAGAAGACAGCAACGGCCACGACCGGCGAAGTTTCATGCAGATTGTGCGGCAAAGCTCCAGAGTCAGTCGCGCATGTCCTAGCAGGATGCTCTGCGCTGGCGCAGTGCAAGTACCCCCAGCGACACAACGCAGCTTCGAAGATTTTGTTCTTTGAAATGATCTATGATATAAATCTTGTAGACAGTATACCACCATGGTATACACAGACACAGCCAAAACCTGTCTACGAGAACGAAGATGCACAGAAGGCCTATTGGGACGTCCTGGTGTACGCAGATCATGTCATGGTGAAGGCCAATTGGATAGACGCGTAAGAGAGAGGTTGTCAAGATCGTGGAGATGAGCTGTCCATGGATGGACAACAGGACTGTAAAAGATTTGGAGAAGACCCAGAAGTACGCAAGGTTACAGGCTCGAACAGCACAACATCATCATGGATGTGCTAGGAGGGTACTCCAAAGATGTCGAGGACACTGTCAGATCCCTGATAGGGACTGGGCACAAAGGTGCAGAAGTCTGTCCTGACAAGTAGTCTGCACATAGCTCGTCACTTTAAAATCATGACATAAGAACTGTCAACTGTTAGAGACACTTGTAGATTTCTTTTTTGTTAATGTTTTAGATTTTCTATTTCATTAATCTAGCTTTTTTCTTTATAGATTAATAGTCAGTTAGCACTAGTACTATTTTTTCATTCCTCCTTGACCTTTAGGTTTCGTGTTAAGCGCCCCATTGGTGTCTGATAGTATAGCACTCATACGTTTTATATTGCTTCATAATAATAATAATAATAATAATAATAATAATAATAATGATAATAATGATATACTTTAACTTTCATCCTCAAAAATTATACAATGATATTACATATTTGTCTCGAAACTCATTAAAACGTTTACTTTATGTATATGCAGTAAAATACATAATGACGTTACCGCAGAGAGAAGGTGAGAAATAAATTAGCGGTTAAAAAGCGATTTGCTCTGGGTAAAAAAGAGTCTTGTGGCTTGGATAACAAGTTAGAGGATCTGATCTTACAACTATATGTTCTTTGATGTTAAATAAAAGCATAGTTAGGGTGATTTTTCTTATCAGCTAGGCTAGGATCTGCTACAGTTCTGCTTTGGCTGCTTCCTCTCTTCTTCGTTCAAGCACTGGGAGCGTGTCTCTTGGGACGCCTATTATGTCGAAGCTTCCGAACTCATTTGCTACCTAATGTGGGAGCCCTCCCCATACTGGAGAGGCGTATTCGAGTAGTGGGCGGATCTTTGTGCCGTATACTGCGGTGTCCACAACCGGTGGTGCTTTACAACAGTCTCTTAGATAGTGTAGCCTCTTGTTTGCTTTCTTGACCGACTCGTCGAAGTCATGATTCCAACGCAGATTTTCCTGTTGCCAAACACCAAGTAATTTACAGGCTGGGACCCTCTTGATTTCAATGTTCCATAGTTTCAGTCTTTCTGGTTCTAAAACGCCGACCGACAGAAAACAAATCCACATATCTTTACGGTTTTTGTGCTGTTCAGTGACATGTTGTTGATGTCAGCCCATCGATGGAGGGTGTCGAGCACAGCTTGCATTTTGCTTTTGTCATCAGCCTTTTCACCATATTTAGGATATTCATTTAATTCTCATTCGTCATCAACCTTACCGCCATATTTAGGATATTCATTTAATTCCCGGCAAGCACCGAACACAAGAACTGAAAGGGAAATAAATAAATTCAGGGAATTTTGAAAGTTAAAATATTTTAGGCTTATACAGTACTGTGGTTTATAAAAATGCTGCAAATTAAAGCATGAGTTGCAAAGAGTCAGTCGTTCGGCTTAGTACAACAATGGAGATTTCAATTAGCTTTTGTTGGGCTTTTCGGCTTCCTTATCTCGATAGCCAATGGCATCGTTAAAACAAATGACGCGCATACTGGCATCTAACAATTGCTAGTCAGATATGACGAATCTTGATCTATGCAAGCTTCGAGGAATATCATCTCGCATCAAGGAACTGTTATAGTTAATCTTAATTCTCAAACTGCTGAGTACTGTATTTCTTCGAACAGAAACGCAATGTAACAATATAAAAATATAGTAAAAAGAAGAACTAAAAAAACCGCCAGGTGTCCTTGTATGCATTTGCATCGAAAGTGACGCGTGGGATGCATTTAACATTTCGGCAATGGCCGTTTGAAGTAAAATGGGAAGACTGAGAGCATAGAAAGAAAGAGAGAGAGAGAGAGAGAGAGAGAGAGAGAGAGAGAGAGAGAGAGAGAGAGAGAGAGAGAGAGAGAGAGAGAGAGAGTTGTTTAACAATATCTTAGCATTTTTATAACAACTCACTCTTGGCCCATTTGAACCACTTCCTTTGTCTTTATGGCTGCTTTTGGAACCGCTACAGCTTTTGCTTCCGTTTCATCTAGCAAAAATATGGAAAATTGAACCCCCGCAGTAGCCTAAATTTCCGATTTATTGAAACATCTTCCGACCAACCTCTTATCGTTAATTTATTTAAAGGCTGCCTTGGGAACCGCTACACCTTTGGTGTCTGTTTTATCCAGCAAAAATTATGAAAAATTGAACCTCCGCAGTAGCCTAAATTTCCAATTTATTGAAACATCTTCCGATCAATCTCTTATCGTTAACTTAGTTGTTATCAGTTGTTTTACAGCAAAAACCTCTTTGCGAAAAATTCAAATTACTTTTAGTGAGTTTTCATGCTGGTGTGTTCGTTTCAGATTGAACTATGAATTATTTCGAATTCGAAGAGTGAACGTTATTGTTAATCTAGACACTAGCAAACTAGTTAAACGTTTTGATGAACCTAAAATGTAAAAACAGCTCATTGACGCAAAACGAAGTATATTTGTTCATGAACTGACAATATCCCTTTTTGATTTTGCAAAATAAACAAAAGTTTTAATTGACGTCAATAGTAACTGAAGCGATGTGTTATTACAACCAACTAAAAACTGATAAAAACATTTTGATTAAAACCAGAGTCTGTATATATGTGTTCCTCTTCAGTATAATTGAACGTTGAAATATCAAACTGGGTTACTAAAATGTTGTTTAACAAATCAGGAAAAGTACAGCATGCAGAAGACACTATAAAAAGAGAACAAGGACCAATCAAGCGAGTCTATCAAAATTTATACAATAATCGGAAATGCAAGAAAAAGAATAAACAGAGGTAGATTTTTCTATTATTAAGTTCGACAGGCCATATGTCTAAACATTTCCGTTTTGTTTTTAGTCGCTACAAGAGGAAAGATAATGAGCAGTCATCTGTCTTTTTCTATTTACTTGACTACCTTGGCTCGGTGTTTTTCATAACGAAGTATAGCATATGATTGAGGCAGTTTTTAAGGTAAGCTAACAAAAACAAATTAACTATTGGAAAACTTCAACGAGTTACCTAGAAAGCAATTTCAGTTTTTAGGTGCGATTTTTTGTGCCATTGTGTTTTGTCGTGCTGTGAGTTTATAACCGTTTCCAAGGCGTCTTTAAGTCTTCTTCACAGTCGTTTAGTTGTCGGTAATAGCTAACAAAGTAATATAGGTAAATGATTTTTGTTGCGCGAGAAATAAATCTTTTACGCACACTGCTTCAATACTCAACCAAACTAACATTCTTTAGTTTGATATTTTCCTCGCGAGTTATACTAATGTTTTGAAAAAGAGAAATCGAATCGAGGAAAGTTGGGAGCAAAATCAGATAAATTCTTTATCCTCAAAGGCCGAATTTCTAAATCTGCCATTTGCTCAAATAGTACATTGCATAATTATGCTTGCAAAATCGTAGACCCGAACAAGAGCGGTGTTAAACTGAAGTAGTGATGCGATGTCGGTTGGCAAGAACTGAAAATATTCACGGACTTCCTATTTGCTTAAGCATAGGAAAGGAATAAGTGTTTGTGATTAGATAAGAGTTTAATATACCTAGAAGATAAGCTTTAATTCGTTCAGAATCTGCTAAAAAACAACACAGTCAGCAAAAATACTTTCTTTGTTCTAACACCAAGAAAGCAGTTTTCCCAAGTAACAAATAATTGTTACACATGAAATTAAAAACAAATGAAAAATGGGAAAAAAGATTTTGCCATTTTAATATGAAAAATAAAGCAAAATCCTCTTAGCTTCGCTCAGTACGACAACTATGTATACTGAAGTAATTGATTAGTAAATACTGAACTTGGGAGCAAAGAACTTCAGTGGATATGAATGAAATACTATCATTTCTCCGCCACAGCTGTTACGAACCCACAGTTTTTTTTCTTTAATCACATAATTATGAGAAAAAGCAGCTTTTTATGTTTTGGTGCTTTAGCGGTCTCATTTTCCTATACTGAAAATGTAAGACAGAGAATTCAAAGGTTCAAACGGGCTTCACTTCTGGTCACATAAACTCATACTTTTTACACGTCTTGACTGGTTTAAAATAGTGGCTCCTAGTTTATAGGTTTATAATTATTACACAAAGGAGAAACAATTTGCAAGCCAAGTGTTCTTTTTCCTGAAAAAGATATATACGATAAACTTGTATAAGTACATAGTATATTCCAAGGCAATAAAATTTTTTAGCGAAATCAATAGATGGTGAAAAAAGAAAATGAAGAAACTTCTCAGTTGCTCAAGCCGAAATGTTTTCTCTCTGCATGGCATCCATTCATCTGGGCAGTCGAAATAATGAGTGTGCAATGCCCTCGTAGCTTCCAAAAACGATGTTATATATACAGAAAATAACAAACTATACAAAGCACTCCCTACGGTAAACCAGGGTGTTGTTTTGTGTTCGTCAGTTTTCATGTTTACATAACGTACTAGATCCGTGCAAACTTTGTCAGATTTGCAACTCCTTATCTTTTTGTACGAACGTCGAATTTTTCGATCGAGGCTGAACGTTCATAAAGACTTTCGGAACCTTAGCCACAAATGTTCTTAAATTATCTTACTGAAATTAGACAATATAAAATAACACACGTACCGAGTGTGGTATACAGTTTTGTATATAGTGTATACCAGTAAGAACTGCCATTTGGTAAATGAAAAAACATGAGATGTAGAGTTGTTATCAGCGAACTTTAGTCAAGAGGCCCATCGAAAAGTAAGTTTTAAATAGCACTGTATGAATCATTTGCAATAGGTAAATATAATAAATAAATATAAAGAAATGTTCTTCACCTTTTCTCAGCCTCAGCGTGTTCTTAACATGTTCTTAAATTTTTGGCGACTTTCTGCCTCATGTTCTCATAAAAAAGGTTCTTGTATAAAAAAAGATTGTAGTTAGCAAAGGGGATAGGGGGGGGGGCGGCATTGTTAACTTGTGCCCTATTTTTGATATTTCAATCGATCAGGAGTTAAACAAGATCACTGACATTTTCAGATTATTCAGCTCATAACCATAATTCCATGTTTAGAACTTGTCTCAAACTGTTAACAACTGCATGCCAGCCATCTCAACAACAAGTGGATACAATAATGAAAATGTCAAAATATCCTAGGGAAACATATCATCCCAAACGGGGTCGACGTCGGCAGTCTTGTTTCGTCTCAGAGTACCTCTTTTAGGGCAGGCAGTTCAGAAATGGTACCTAAAATGTCTGTTATGCAACTCTTTAGATGTTTCTAAACGCAAACTTTAGTCTTTTAGGGATATCAATAAAAAAAACCCCGTAGATTCGCCGCTGTACAAGATGATTTTGCCGGTCGACTGTGTCTGTAGCATTAATTGGCAATTTTAAACTAATTTTTTTCTTCGGCCATAACTATTCACGAATAGCAGCCTAAATCCAGAAAAGGTTCTAAAACCTTCTTTGTAGTCGTTTTACTTCAGCTTTGTTCCAATTATTAGATTCATAAAAGCCAAGCTTTAATTTATAAAAACGGAGGAGAATGTGCGTTTTTTATAATAACAGCACATTTGAATATACAAGATAATCTTAAAACATGGCGATAACTGTAATTCTTACTGATTTTGAAAAATAAAGTATCAGCGTTGAAGTATTTTTTAACAGAGGTTTTCAGTAAATTGATGTGGCAAATTGTCACGACTTGGTTTTTGCTCAAAAAAACTCACTCTCTCGAAACCACTCAATGCAAATTTTCGGCCAATTGCAAGTCCGGATGTGCAACAAAATTATCGACCGATAATGGACTGTA
>JANVCF010038563.1:0-13649 GCA_025388745.1 Hydrozoanthus gracilis
ACCAATCAAATCGCTTGAATTTCAATATCCAGTAACAACTAGGATAATAATTCGGAGATTGGCAGCTAGAGGGCAGTTTTTCTCAGTTCTTCCACCAAAAGCAACAACTAACAAGAAATGGCTTCGTGTTTGAGGATGAGTGCAGGGAACATTGTTTTTATTTTTGCACTGTTAGTAGGAGCCCTCGTAAGTACTCTGACTAAATTCGGATCTCTTTATGTTTTTTAGCTTTTCGATGTAGTTTTTAATTGTTCGATCCACTGAATTGGCTGTCCTTTGTTCTAGAGTCGCGAAAGTCGTAAACATCAGATTGAAGGGAAGTCGAAAGGTAATACTTATACTAAGGGAGTCAATAAAATAAATCCAGAGCTGTCAACTCTCCTGCATTTAGCGGGACTCTCGTTATTTTCAATCCTTTCTCCTCGTTCTTCAACTTAACGGCTCAATTCTCGAGATGTTTTAGGAAATCAGTATCACAAGCTTAAGTGAAGGTTTTCAAAAGTTGTGAAAGCAAAAATTAAAATTTGCTTGTAACATCACATACATAATACTAATCCAGACAAAACACCTTGAATACAAGAAGTTTTGTGTTGGCGGTTGAAAACTTGTCTCCATCGGCAGTCAATCACAAAGAATCTAGCTTTCAAAAGTCATGGAAGTTATAACCTTTTGTTTTGGATTGAAAACCCGCCTTTTTTGTCAACCAAGTAAGGCGCGACGTTGCCTTATCATTAATTCATAAGCCATTGTTCCCAACCTGCATTTGGTGGGTCGGATCTGCATTTGAACACCAAAACCCGCTGCATGACCTGCAAGAATAGAAGAAAAGCCGAAAAACCTACATTTGCGTTCAGATTTTCTTTTCCCCACCAACTCTGCCAAACTTTTACCGTTCGAATGATACAACGTGCCTTTAGCTCTCCATAAACTTCTAAACACAAATATTAAGTCTTTTTATTTATATTTATGTAACATGTAATTATATATAGACTATCCTATAAATTGTTTGTTAGTTCTTTATTTTTAATTGGTTTAAAACGAGAACTTGGTCTGTTTTGAGCAGTTGATGTCTTCTTGTTCCATTGGGTAGTCTTCATTTGAAGTCTTGACGGCGTAATATTCAAAGGTTCCATTTAGTTTTGGCATCTCCAGCAGGTAGATGGAGGAAGACCTCAGCTTTCTAGTTGCATGGGATGTATTATTTGAGTTTTTGGTTTTCTGGTGAATTACTACTATTTAGGGCCTCAAATATAGCCTTTACGTATCTAAATTCTTTCCTCTCTTTTACTGGTAGCCAAGTAAGTTTGACTGTGGTCTCTTCGTTTGCATACTTGCACATCACAAAGGAAGCTGCTGTGCATTTCCGCTTTGGTAGCTTTCTTGTTTGCCTCCCCTACGCATCAACTCCTCGTGCCAAGAAAACCTTACGGTCTCTCCTGTACTGATAACCTTTTGAGGTCATTTACGTCTCTTTACCTTCCCCCACCCCCCAGAAAAGGATAACCTAAAAACTTAAGACTTTGGAATACTGGGCTTTGACAGTTATGAAAATCTGACCTAGTAACTCGTAGCTTTTTAGGATTTTATGCATATGACGATCAATTTTCATCCATACAGATGTTTTACTGTGGATGTATTAAAACGCAGAGCTGCTCTTTATTTATTTCAAGTATAATATTTATGTTGAAAGTGAAAATTCCGTTTATAGAGCGTGGAGAATGTTGAAATTATTGAGAAATTTTTACTAAAACAATTAGGTTAGCCGATAGAAAATGCAAGCTCGTCTTCTAACGCTGCCTGATTGTCGAGGCGTGCGTACAGGTAAAGTTTTAAATTGTATGAATTAACGTGCTGTGAATTCGATCAATGACTCAACTATGCATTGTGACCGCACCTGCCATGTGCGAACAAAATTGCAGACAAGTAAAACAGCTGGAGTTTACCCGTTGTCTTTTCTTATGTCTACTTAATGTTGTTGCTGGGACTTGTTGGATTATCAACATGGTGGTAGCGGCGGGGTGTTAAAAGAATGGCAACGGCTGAAACCGGGCATTTGAGACTGCCGCACGAGCTAGATGTAATAACCGGAAATGCTTCCGAGAATTTCAAAAGATGGAAAAGACAAGTTGAAGTTTACCTCGTTGCATCATGCTCAGTGGAGAAGGACGAAAAGGTACAAACTGCAATAACCTTAAACTGTTCCGGTAGTCACGTTTTACAAGTTAATGAGAATTTGCGTGGACAGATGATGATGACAAAAACAAACCCGCTAAAGTATTAGAGGCCCTAGAAAAATATTGCGTCCCTAGAAACAATGAGGTAATCGAGTTCAACAGAGTTTGGAACATTCCATTTGAAGAACCGTTCGATACATTTCTTACAGAGCTGAAAACCAGAGCAGCTTGGTGTAACTTTCAAGAAAAAGATAGAATGTGGAGAGATAAAAACCGGGAAGCTTCAAGAATTACTCCTGCAATAGGATAGTTTGACACTTGAAAAGGCAGTGGAAATTTATAGAGCTTTTGAACAGTCAAACAAACAAGTAAGAGAATTTAGAGAAAGTTCTGACTTGTCAAGCAGCCCCCCCCCCCCCCGAAAGTTAACAAAGTAACACAAAACCCTGCTTGCAAAACCAGTGATAGCAACAAATCGCCCAGAATAAGAAGAAAGTTAATTGCAAATTCTGCGGCTACACATTAACATGAAAAGCAGAGAAAGAAATGTCCAGCCTGGGGTAAAACATGTCATAAGTGTAAAGGCCTTAATCATTTCCAGTCTAAATGCTCTAAGAAAGTACATGCAGTGTCCCAGTCAGAGCCAAATTGTTGTGATGACCAGTGGCTAATGGCTGTAAATCATTATGAAGATAGTATCACTGTCACATTAGTCATAAATGATCAGGAAACAAAAATTTCAACTAGACAGTGCAGCTGATGTGAACACAATCTGTCAAAAACACGTCAGAAAAACCCAAGGATCTCCCACTACAGTGCGTCTAAATATGTGGAACAAAACCAACCCGAACCCCATTGGAGAGACAGTCCTTAGAGCTAGTAACCATTGTACTGGTACAGAAACTGATGTAAAATTTATTTTGGTTCAAAATGGCTTTGCAAATCCCTTAGGACTTAATACCATTCAGGAACTTGATTTCATAACCATAGATAAAGAACGCTTCATTTCTCAAGTAAAGACCCCTACATTAGGTAATTCAGTTGGACATTGCCACCCTATGTTGTACCAAAAGTTCTACCTTGCAGAAAAGCCCCCATTGCAATTCAAGATAAGGTAAAAGAAGAGCTGAGTAGATTAGTAGAGAAAGGTGTATTAGTTCCAGTGACTGAACCAACAGATTGCGTTAGTCAAATGGTTGTTGTTCACAAGCCCAACGGTAAACTACGTATATGCATCTATAGACCCTCAACCTTTGAACGTTGCTCTCAAGCGAGAACATTACAAACTGCCAGTCCCTGATGATATACTCCCTAATCACAAAGACTGATGCGAAAGTCTTCAGCAAGCTCGACGTATTGGCCCTTACGCCTCGATGAATCGTCAAGCAAACTAACTACAATGATTACCCCTTTTGGTTGTTATATGTGGAAAACACTCCAATTCGGTCTTAAAGTGTCACTGACTGAATATTTCAGAGAAAGACTGACGAATCCCTAGGAGACATTGAAGGCGTATTCAATGTATTTGACGACATAATCAATTTCAGATGCGGTTCCACTGAAGCTGAAGCTTTAAAGAGACAACCGACGTAAGCTAACAGATACGCTGAAAAAGTGTCCTGAGAAGAATATATCACGACAAACAGCATACAAACTGACCTAACAGAAATCACTTTCCATGGACACAGAGTCACGAGAGACGGTGTGAAAATCGACAAAGCCAAAGTAGAAGCTATCCGTAACATTCCAGCACCCCCTGATGTAGAAGGTGTAAAGTGTCTCTGTGGCATGGCTCAGTACATGTCAAGATTCTTACCCGACCTAGCCGGAATATTACAACCGATTCGTGCCCTGAAACGGAAGAACACACCATTCATTTGGTCCAAAGAGTGTGAAAATTTAATAATAATAATAGTAATAATAACAAAGCATTTATATAGCACACTTTCCTTACAACCCAAATGCGCTTCACAAGGATTACACGAAATATTAAATAATTACAATATACATAATCCTATGAAATACGTAATCCTACGAAAAAAAAAGTACCAACAATTAAAATCTTACTATAAATAATACTAGAAATATTCAAGTTTCAAAAGATGGGTTTTAAGACATTGTTTAAAAATAGAAACTGATCCACAATCTCTTAATTCTTGAGGGAGTGAGTTCCATAACGATGGTGCGCTCACTGAAAATGCCCTCAATCCGTAATTCTTCAGCTTATATGTTGACTTTTCCATGCACGATCTTAGTGCTCGAGTTGGTATGTAGGGCTTTATCAACTGGCAAAGGTATTTTGGTGCTAAACCGTTCAAAGGTTTATTGGTGAACAATAGGATTTTGAAAACTATTCTCTGCTGGACAGGCAGCCATTAAGGTAGGGGTGACATGATCATGCTTGAGGGTCCCAGAGATAGCCTTACTGCGGCGTTGAATATGCACTGCAACATCTGGATAGTCTGCTGAGGCAGTCCATATAATAGGGCATTTCCAGTGTCCAGTCTAGAAATTACCAGAGCACTCACCAGTGTTTTGGTAGACTCTGCACTAAGGTAGCGTCTGATACGACTGATATTCCTGATATGATAAAACCCTGATTTGCATAAATTATTAACATGGTTTTCAAAGGTCAAGGTGCTATCAAACACAGTCCCAATGTTCCGTGCGTGGGGCGAAGCAGTGACGATAGTATCACCTACAGCAATGGAATTGAGGGATGGTCTTGGTCGGTGTTTGGCATGAAGAACCAAGAGTTAAGTTTTATCGTTGTTTAGCTTGAGGTTGTTGTTAAGCATCCATTGATTCAGATCACAGAGACAACCTTCAACTTTGGTACGTGCCGTGTTCAAGTCCTCAACTGTGTTGGTATTAAAGCTGAGATAAACTTGATTATCATCAGCAAACTGATAGAAAATGATGCCATGGCGACGCATCACAGCTCCAAGTGGTAGAGTGTGATTAAATACAATAATTTATGGGTCCCAGCACGGAACCCTGAGGGAGACCACACGTTAGTGCTCGAACAGAAGAATGGGCATCCTTGATCTTGACAAACTGAGAACGCTCCTACAAATAGGACTCGAACCATGCGCAGACCCCTCAACACCAACACACTGTGAAAGAAGAGATAAGAGTTTACTATGGTCTACAGTGTCGAATGCTGCCGATATGTTTAACAATAGGATCATGACACACTTGCCCTCATCTATAGCCCATAGAGTATCATTGTGGACCCGCAGTTGTGCTGACTCAGTGCTGTGGTGCATTTTATTCGTAGACTGGAAGATTTCTTCTAGTTCGTTTTCCTGCACATATGAGGCTAGCTGAGCTGCAAAAACCTTCTCATAGGTCTGTGGTTGGCAAGAAGTTCGTGATCAAATGAGGGTTTCTTGAGTGATGGTCCTACCATATATAGCTCGCTTCATATCAGCTGTCACAGTACTGGTTTTCAGGGAGCAGTTCACGATCTTTGTAACCATTGGAAGCAGTAGATTCCAGCAAGGTTTTAGTACAGACGCAGGTATCGGATCTAATGAACAAGATTTTATACTTGATCTGCAAATCAAATTGGAAAGTTCATCACAGGACACTAAATCAAAGTGGTCAAGTGTAGGTCCGTGGTACTGTAATTCTTCTGAGGTGGATTCCAAATTGCGCCTCTTGTCCCGGAGTTCATCGTGAATCTTGGCAATCTTTGTAGTAAAGAAGTCAGCGAAGGCATTTGCTAGGGATTTGTCATCTTCTGAATGGGGAAGTTTTGCCTCGGCTTTGCGGTGGAGCAGTTTATCAAATGCTGAGAATAACTGCTTGGGATCAGAATGGTTATCCTTAACAATTCCAGAATAGTAGAATCGCTTAGCCTGAAATATCGAATCATTAACCACCCGACATTGTTCAACAAAGCGCTCGCGATCAACTGATGGCCTAGTCTGTCGCCAGCGCCGCTCTAGAAGTCTTCTTTTCCTTTTTCCCTCTCGAATATCGTCGTTGTACCAGGCTGCACAGGAACGTATTGTGAGTGTCCTTGATTTTAGAGTTGCACGTTTCTCAATCAACTTCGTAAGTGTTGAGTTATAAACTGATAGCAAAGCCTCCAGATCATCGTTCACCCTAGGTTCATCAGTCGCTCTAGAAGTCTTCTTTTCCTTTTTCCCTCTCGAATATCGTCGTTGTACCAGGCTGCACAGGGGCGTATTGTGAGTGTCCTTGATTTCAGAGGTGCATGTTTCTCAATCAACTTCGTAAGTGTTGAGTTATAAACTGATAGCGAAGCCTCCAGATCATCACTCACCCTAGGTTCATCAGTTAATGGCGAATCACCAAAGTCATTCGTAAGCTGACCAAGATCAATGGACTTCAATTTGCGATAGCTGACCCGTTTGCGTTGAAATACCTTCTTTGGGAGAGCAAGAGAACAGCTTACAAAGTAATGGTCTGCTATTACGGCATCGTAGACATCGAAATCTCTCGCGACGCTCTCACCCGTCCTTGTGATGACCAGGTCCAGGGTGTGGCCGTTTTTGTGGGTCGAAACCCAAAATGCTGCTTTAAGTCGAAGGCGTCAAGTAAGTGTAAGAATCGTTGCACTGACGCATAATTGACATCCACAACATTAAAATTAAAGTCACCAATAATAATTAGGGAGCCAGGCAGAGTAGCAACAGTTTCTAGGAGAGATTGGAATTCATCAAAAAATGTGGTGGTTGAGCAGCTCTTGTCTGCCATTGTTGGTGGTCTGTATACAGTGACAAGGTGGAGGCAAGTGGACGAGTTGCTTAGTCCAGTTTCAACAAACTCAAACGACTTGAATCTGGTCTTAATGTGAGAACGCCTCTCTAAGCAAATAACACTTTTGTATAAAAAGCCGATTCCGCCGCCACGAGAGCGCCTCGATATATTGTAGAAGTCATATCCCGTGGAACACAAATCACGTATCATAAATTCATCAGTTTCTTCAGAAAGCCAAGTTTCAGTAAAAGCAAATAAATCAGTGTCACGGTCTACAGTAAGATCTTTTATAAGCGAGGTTTCATTTCTAACAGATCTTGGGTTAAGGAGAGAGAGACGCATGGCTTTCGATGTCAAAGATGGAGGTATTCTGGCCAATGCGATGATATTATTCAGGTTACGTGAGCATGTTATCGGGTGTGTAAACAAAGCAGACGGCTTTGCGGGACTCTGCTGCTGACAAATAATCGGAATGTTATAATGGCGACTCTGACTGTTGTTCTCGATTTGGCATATTTTGCTTCGCTGTTGACAAACAGTTGGAATAATATAACAGCTGCTGGGACTGTTGTTCCGGGAGTCGATGTAAATCAAGTTGATACATGTCCATAATATGTAAATTTCTGTTGAGATTTCGCTCTGTGAGTGCTTCTCCTTCCATATATCACCAATATGCAATTAGATCGATGTCTTGCTGTCACACCAGCTCGCACACGGCGGGTCTTGAGGATCCCAAGGTCTTTCAAGGACAAAAAGAGTTTCCTTGACACAGAAAAACGACGCCGAAGATCCAGTAATTGTTGTTTTGAATGACAATAAGTGCCGTTGGCGGGAAAATTAAGATTGAAATCCGAGCCATATACCAAAGGATTCTGTAGATTTTGAGCAGGTTTGATCTGAAGTCGTTGAAGAGCAGATAGCTGAGTACATGGTCCAGGCTGTATTTGCACATCCATGTAGATCGTTATATCTTTGTGGGAGAAAGGGAGGAATAGACAAATCCCACCATGTTTATGCCATACACTTATCGGGCGCTTCGGCACAGAGACGAACTTAAGATAAACCTTTCCAAATTTCCTTGCCTAGCTTATTTTGATGCCACAAAGGAATTTGTAATTCAAGCAGACAACAGCAAACATGGAATCGGTGCAGTCCTACTGCAGGATGGTCGCCCAGTAGAATCTGCGTCAAGAGCCTTAACCCAGTCTAAGCGCAAATGGCCGCAATTGAGAAAGAGGCTTTGGCCGTTTTATATGGCCTCTAGATAGCGTTTTGACCAGTTAACTTACGGTAGGCCTGTAGTAGTGCATAACAACCACAAGCCACTTGCAGCAATATTAAACAAACCTATAAGCTTAGCCCCTGAACGTCTCCAGGACATTATGATGCGATACAACAGGTACGGTGTTAATTTTGTTTTCGTTAAAGGAAGTGAGCTGAACCTTGCTGACACATTGAGTAGAGCTCGTCTTGACACTACTGAAGGTAACCAGGACAGTCGTGCTCGCATTATGAATGTCCATGCGTTTGATGAAATCCCAGATGAACGACTAAATTAAATTCTTACAGCAACGTCACGTGACATGTCCCTTCAAGCTGTGATGAAACTTGTATTGGAAGGAGAGCCAGAAACGGCAAACATGCCATTCCTACATGCACCTTACTTACTTCGATTTGCGTGACTCACTAAGTGTAGTGGATGGAATTTTAGTGAAAGGAGAAGTAGTTGTGATTCCGTCTGAACTGAGACCCGCCATCAAAAGAAGACTACCCTATTCCCATCTAGGCCGTGATAGTATGTTCCTTCGAGCCAGAGGAGTAGTATTTTGGCCCGACATGGCCAGTGACATTAAGCAGTTAGCCAATTTCAAGTGAAACTTGTCAAGAGATGAAACCTCGAAATGTACAAGAACCACTAGCTCTCAAGCAACACAAAGGTGACAAACCATGGCAGAAAGTTGGTCTCGACTTGTTTGAGATTGAAGGCAAGCACTACTTGATAATTAGTAGTAGACTATTAGACAAACTTCATAGAGGTCGAACCACTCCCAACGCAAACAAGCATTCGCGTTATACAGCATTAAAGCCCGCAGAAAGAAATCCCTCGACAAGACACCAATCGTAGTCCAGCACAAATGGTGTTCAACCGCAGTACACGCAGTTTCATACCCTGTTTAAGCGACAACGCAAAGAACCTAGATACCAAAGAAAAGCGTGAAGCCCGAAAGCGCATTGTCAAGAAATCTCACGATCGAAGATCAAGGCAACTCTCAGAACTTGATATAGGACAGTCAGTATTCTTCCAACATTTAAGGAAAAGATTGGAAACCAGGTTAAGTCATTGCAATTTTAGGGCCCAGCACCTATCAAGTGAAAGGTCCCGATGGTGGTACTTCCCGTAGAAATCGGCCGCCCACGAAGGCCACTCCAAGATTTCGTGAGACTGGATCTCCCAATGTTGTACCCCACAGCCCAAATATAAACCCAGAGTCACAGCAACCTCAAACACTAACAGGCGACACGTCCCAAGAAGGTGAACCAAACTCCGGAATGAGAGTACAACAAGAAAGTACTGTAACACTCAGTCGCCAAGTGAGAACCGACCGAGACGAGCGATTTTAAAATCCTCCGATTCGTTTCAAATACTATGTGTCGGATAGAGACAAATGTGACATTATGAAAATTAATCTTTTAAATTTATTGTTAAACTATCGTTTATATCTTTGCTTTGTTATGTACATGTTTCTGTAATTTGCTTCTCAGAAGAAAGGGAGGTGTTGATGAGATGTAACCAAGCCTCAACTATGTATTGATTTGTAACCGCGCCTGCAATGTGCGTACAAAATGGCGGACAAGTAAAATAGTTTGAGTTTACCCGTTGTCTTTTCTTATGTCTATTTAATGTTGTGGCTGGGACTTGTCGGATTATCAACAATGACTTATTGTGTCCGCGAGTTGCAGCAACGCTGTGGTTGCTTAATCAAGAAGAAAGAGCTATAAAAGCACATCTAGTGTCCGTTCCTTTCGAAAGTCCACGTTGAATCGACTTTGAAGCTATCAGATGCTTGATGAATGGTTCCTTGCTGTGAATTTGTTACTTTTCTCACACGTTATTTAACCTTTCTCTAAGATTGCTTCATTCGATGAAAAGGAAGACAACTAACAAATACGCAGAAGCTGATTGGCCTACAGTGATCGACCCAATCATATGGGAACACCAGAAATATCGGAAGCAAAAAAAACGAATTCACTCTCCAGATTGGCTTCGAGAAACCGAACAAACCAAATATGGAAAATAGTTGGAAAATATCGGGTACAGACTGCTGCCGTCGCTATCGATCCAGCAACAAATATACCGTGAGTAGGGAACCAATCAAATCGATTAAAGTTAAAAACACGTTAAGCTAGGGCCCAGCCTTTTCAGGCAACAACTGAACAAGAATGAGGATGAGTGCAGGGAACATTGTTGTTATTTGTGCACTGTTAGCAGGAGCTCTCGTTAGTACACTATTCCGATCTCTCTATTATTTTTAAAATTTCGATCGACTGAGTTAGCTTTCCTTTGTTCCAGAGTCGCGAAACTAGCAAAAATCAAATTGTAGGGAAATCGAAAGGTAATACTAATATTAAGGGAGTCAGCGAGACTCTCATGATTTTCAACCTTTTCTCCTCGTTCTTCAGCTTAACGGCTCAAATCTCCCGCTTTTTTATGATTTTCAGTGACACAAATGATCGAAGTTTTTCAAAAGTTTTGAAGCAAGAATCGTATCACAGACACGATATTGATGCAGACAAACACCATGAACTCAAGCAATTTTGTGTTGGCGGTTATAATCTTGTCCCCTTCGACAGTCAGTCGAGAAGAATCTAGCTTGCAAAAGGCATGCAAGTCGTAACATTTTGTTTTGCCTCGAAAACCCGCCTCTTGGTTACCAAGTAAACTGGAAAGGCGCGAACTTGCGTTATCATTATAATTAATTATGTAGTCATGTAGCCATAGGTCCCAAGTCACCTGCATTTGAACAACAAAACCCATGGCCTAACCTGCCGGGATAGTAGAAAAACCTGCAGTTGCATTCAGATTATGTGTTAACTTAAATCTGCCAAGTTTTTACCATTTGAATGCTACAACATGCCATTTTAAAGCTCTCCAGAAACTGCTATGTATATTAATGTTACTTCTTTTTATTTACATTTATACAACATGTATTTGTATTAATTGATATGTATACTCTTCTTATAAATTGATTGTAAGCCAATCATGTAAAGTAGTGCATGCAAGATGCATATATAGTGCACTTTTGGCATGAAACTTTCCTGCCAGAAAAAGGTTTGGTGGAGAACAATGTGTTGTGCAAAGTTGTTTCAAGGTGCAAGAAACGGCATTTCAAATAGCCAAATTTTTCAAAATTTCCTGAAATCTTATTCATTGGGTCTTTTTTTGCTGCAGTGAAGAGAAAAGCTGCTGATGAAATAAAATATTTAGCAGCTAATTATGATAACGATAATAACAACAACACTTATTGTTTTGAGTCATTAATGTTTCTTAGCTCATTTGGTAGTTCATTTAAAACCTTGATGGTGTTATATTCAAAGTTTCTGTTTAGTTTTGGCATCTGCAGCAGGTAGCTGTCCAGAGGAGGACCTCAGGTTTCTTGTTGGGTCTGATGCACTAGTCTATATTTGAGTTTTTGGTTTGCTGGCCAGTTACTATTATTAATAATTCGGGCCTCAAAAGTAGCTTTTACATGACGGAATTCATGATAGCTGACAAAGTTTGACTTTCGTCTCTTCATTTGCATTTTGCACATCACAAATGAAACCCCGTATGGCCTCTCCTGTATTGATAACCTCGTGTGGTCAAATTGCGTCCCTTCACCTTCCCCCATCCAAAAAAGGGCCAACCTAAAATCTTAAGATTTAGAAATTCTAGATCTGGGGGTTGACAGATCTATATGAAAATCTGATCTAGTATATGGCTTTCTATGATAATTTTTATTAGTGATTATATGATAACCAAGTATTCTCTATAGAAAATTTATTACTGTGGTTGTAGCAAGAAACAGAGCTGCTCAACACTTAATAAATTTAAGTTAATTGTATTGAGTGCAAAATTTCTATTTATAGCTTGTGAAGGGCAATTTCATGAGGTTAAAACAATCATATTTAAGGAACTTTAATTTTATAATCAATAGTGACACATATCACTAAATTATTTTAAAGTCAAAAGTGACCTTTCTTGAATGGCAGAGGAGGTATGTTGTACATTTCTAAATTAACATATTACTACACATGTAGCTGTCAGCAGTTTTGTTAAGACAAGGACTGGGATGTAATGAAAGGAATTTAGTGTAATCTGTCACAGTTGTGATTTTCTTGTTTGTGAGCTGCACATGTCCAATAGATTATTCTATTTACTTTGACTGTGAGCATTGCCATTCTTAATTTGTAGATGTATGTCAGCTTCCTCCAGCAAAAGGGCATTGTTGTGGAGCCTTTGAAAAGTGGTACTCTAACATGACTGCAAAGAAATGTAAACAATTTGAACATGGAGGATGCCAAGGAATTAGCAACCGGTTTAACTCTAAAAGAGAAAGTGAAACTACTTGTAATGAGACATTTACATCAGCACATGGGCGGTGAAACAGGGGGGCCAAGGGGGACTGCCCCCCAATAATTTGGTTGGGGGGAGGGGTCAGGTCCCCCAATATTTTTTGGTTAAGCACATTAACTTTTGAATAGTTGTTTCAGATCTTATAACAAACTATTAAGGTTTACCCTGTGCCTCCCCAATAACTTTTTGATTCTGCTACAGATGCAGCAAAACAACCAAAACCAAAAGGACCATGTGCTGTTAAACTTGCCAAAGTCTCACCAGGACTGATTGGTGCCCACACTCCACAGTGTGATAAGGATGGCTATTTTGAGCACAAACAATGCTGGGCTTCTATAGGTGGTTGCTGGTGTGGGGATAAAAGGGGAAACAAAGTCACAACAGCTAAAAAAATAAACAACTCCAACAACACTCTGGACTGTGGTATGACAAAAACAAAACTTATTCAAAATAGGACGGTATTAGCATATGATTTCAATATTTACATTTGCCTATTTAGATAAATCAAACTTCAGTGTTGAGACCTATATAAGTTCAAAATTTAATATTAGAGTACCACAAAGAGAATAATCATAATTGATATTAAATTTTTAGCTTGATATATACATAATACTTTCAATTGAGAGATATGTGGTTTAATTCCAAAGTTAAATTGGTTAAAATACAAGGATTGTATATATGGCTAGGTGGCAAGAGTTGCTTCATCTGCAAACTAATTTTTGGAGTTTTAAAATGCACATTTCTCTGAAAGCACTTATCCAATATATTTATTAGTAGCTAAGAATTTGACAAATTACTAATTGCACTATGCTTTGACAATTTTTTGACTTGTTTTAATGTTGAAATCAGGTTTATGCTTTTATTATGTAAAAAATAATGAAAATAAAATCTGCCTTTAGAAGTCTTGTTCTTGGCTTACAGTCGTTGCCAATACTTATTGTAATTATTGACCCTAGGTCAAAGCTGACTGGCTAGTCAACAACTCGACCCTATTTGGTGGAGGTTTTAAATTCGTTGTTACACCACATTAATTACTGACGGTATCTGTACATTCTAAACAAAATAACAGGAGAATTGTGACATTTTCACACTATAAACAAGGAAAGCAAAAAAAACTGGTTGAAGTTTTG
>JANVCF010038785.1:0-13642 GCA_025388745.1 Hydrozoanthus gracilis
CCCCCCCCCCCCCCCCCCCCCCCCCCCCCCCCAACGCATTGACCCTAATGAGGTGTTTCGTGGAAAGGAAGGGCTATTGGGCCAACCGAAGTGATTTCAGTGCAAGGAAGCGCCGTAGGCCTTTTTGAGGTATTTCGTTGCAGAGAAGGGTCATTGGACCTATACTGAGGTGTTTCGGAGCAAGGAAAGGCCATTAACCCTTTGCATGTATTTCAGTGCAAGGGAAGGCCACTGGACCTATTTAAGTAATTCAGTGCAGAGGAGCACCATTGGCCCTACTTAGGTATTTCGGGCAGGGGAGGACGATTAGCCCTGTTGAGATAGCTCGCTTAAGGGATGGGCCAATGGCCTTATTGGGGTATTTCACTGAAGGGGGTCATGGAAGAAGCTGATGTTTTAAAATATTGCTCAAAGCGAAATGAATTTCAAAATGCTTTAATCATATATGTTTGAAAAAAAAAATCGAATTCAAATCTTTTTTGGATAGATCTTATAAGTTTGCTACAATCGGGCACGTATTTAAGCAAGCTAAAAGATGTGTGTGTCTTCTTAGAACACAACCTCTCATTTCATTGTTATTCTTTAAAACTAATAATAATAATAACAATATCTAACTTGCGAGAATCTAACCCATCTCTAGAGGTGGGTTCGACCCGGGTTAGTCGTGTAAAACTCAACCTGGGTCGAACCCGGGTGAGTTTTGATTTTGCACATGCGTGATGCTTTGTTGTTAGTGAAACTGGTCATGCGCGTGTAAAACTAACGCACCAGTCAATTGAAACCACGGACCCCCAACCCCCGCGACAGGGCGGGAAATTAAACACCACCCCCCGGGGTCAAATAGCTTGTTAAACAGCATGGGGTACTTGTCCTAGGAGGAAACGGCAGACTGTGCGCTGACGAAAGTTAAGCAGGTTGAATTGCTGTACTCGTCTTTAAAATGTCTGATGAAAGCAGTTGACAAAGTGCAAAGTGGATAAAGCGAGCCCTCCTCACCGCAGTGCATAATTGTGCTACGTTTGGAGCATCATATTTCCTAACGCTTCTTCAAAGAACACTCGAAAACACAGGAATATACTGTTTGTTTATTATTCTACTAAATGAAAATACCTTCTTGCAATCTTCTCTCCTATCTGCGCAAACCCCAGAATTTTACCCCAGGTATTTGTATCAATCATATCTCAAAAGTTAACACAGGCACATCCCTTTTTTATACCATTTTTGCAGTTCACATATAATGATTGACAAATGAGGAAAGTTTGACAAAAATCTAGGTGCAAGTTCTATTTCAATGGAATGACCTTAAATGCCTTGCATGTCGCGGGGGTTGGGGGACCTTGGTTTCAAATGACTGGCGCATAATACGGCTGTGTTTACACACGTCTTTGTTATTTTTCAGTGTGGACAAGTTGGGTCGAACCCGGGTTAGTTTGTACCGTGTAACTTGGGCGTTAATGAAAACATTAAACTGAGTATATTACGAAGTTTAAAATCATTTAATGTGGTAACTACACTCCGTTTCTAGGCTGAAGTCTTAAATGTCGATCTGAAATTTCTTAAAAAGTTGTTTCATTTGCAAAACAACTCGCGCCGAATTTCCTTAGTATTATTCTTTCTTATCTGGCGCTTTTCTCTAGTCCTATACTGATAAACTGAACAGTTTTAAATATCTTGTATTTGTAACCAAAGGAGCGATCCTCAACTTAATTACTGACCTTATGTATGTTATATATCTCTCGATGTAGGCCATTCTGTTTGCAATCGCTTCCAGTGTTCCACTGGCTCCACTAGTACACTGCGATTTGTTTAACTAGCAGTCGCTTTATATTTCCTTGCAACCCTCTTGAAATGAGCGAAGTGCAAAGCTGTTGCCACACTCCACTCACGGAACCATTATCAATTTCGTCACTGACACAGCTGGTTCACGGAAATAAGTTACATTTCTCAGTTGAGTGCGCTATTAGCAAACCATAACAGATCCTCGAGTTAAAATAAAAACATTTCGAAAAGATAAGTTTGTATATGGCAGGTAGCACAGATAACTTTCAAGGACAAGTTCGTTTTTTCCAATACATTCTTTTTTATTAAAAAGCTCTATAATATACTGTTTTTTTCTATCTTATTATATATTGTTCTAAAACAGCTCTAACCTTCATGACACTGTTTTCAAGATATAAGTTTAGGCTAGCAAAAAAAGTCTTTCTGGAAAATTGTTTTACTTTCGTGAAAATCTTGTAATCTTTTGCTGACTAAGGACAAGACCAGTTCACTGTTATTTTCAGGGAGTTGTTTTTACTCAAAGAAGGTAGTTAAAGTAACTCTCTCAAGGGTAGTTACTTTTTGGGAGATAATTTGACTCTGGAAATGGAGTTAAATTAATTTAACTCGTCTCAAGGAGACAGTCAAATTTACTCCAGTCCAAAATTCATTATTTTTAAAGGAGTTGAATTCAACTATCCATACGAAAATTGTGGAGTTAAAGCAATCCCCTTTTTGGAGTCAACTGCTTGGAGTAAAAATAACTACCCAGCAGAAAAGTTGATATAATTCCGTCATGGAGTAAAATACTCCGGCGATCCTGAGAGAGTTATTTTTACTCTCAATGAGGAGTAAATTTTTTGGAGTTAAAGTTTCTCCAATTTCAAAATTTCCAAGAGGGAGTCATTTTTACCCTCAAAGAGGAGTTCATTTACGGGAGTTACAGTAACTCCATAAAAAAATTGAAATATGCAAATTTCACATGCTTTCTCACAGGGGGAATGACATAGTAGCTTTGATAGTGTTCATTAAATTTAAGTGGTAGTTTTTAGGGTAATTTTAAAAACGAGAGGTATTTTTTAGGGTGGAAAGTTTTTATCCCTTGGTATTTTTTATGGTATATTTAGGACTTTTCCGACGGTCATCCCCGAAGTACCCCCTCTTCTCCCCCGGGAGAAAATGTCTCCAACATAGGAACAACTTTATAGAAAATAATGAAGCTCAGATTGGGCAAAATTTAAGAACAATTTAAGAACAAGCCGTTCTTGAAATCTGGTATTTTTTTAGACTTTACTGAGCTTCGAACTTTATAGCTTAACAACACACACAGAATAAAACAAGATGCCTCGCAGCTTTGATCTGGACAATGACCCAGAGAATCAAAAACACACCCGCCAAGCAACTCCATGCAAGCTAATAAATGACATGTATTGCAATACCTTAGGCTTATTTTTTATTCGATTTAAACCACCGATATAAATATTAACAATTTAAGAATGATTTGCCTTCAGGCTCAAATCGCAAAAACTGAAATTGAGAACGATGAATCGCGCCCAAATTTACTGGTTCTTATGAAAATAGCGTATAGTTAACGCACAGTTGCGCTTGTCTGATAAGCCAAGATCAAATGAAAACGAACTTTTATGATTAAGATAAGATTATAAAAATAGAAATAAAAAAGGTGGTGGAAAATGTAAACACGAATGTATATATTGTAGACATTCTTTGAAGCGAATACTAAAGACGGATTGGGAAGTGAAAGCCGGGTCTGACGATTGTCTGATAAGCCAGGATCAAATAAAAATAAACTTTGATGATTAAGATAAGATTTACAAAAATAGAAATTAAAAAAGTTCATGGAAAATGTAAACACGAATTTATATCTTGTAGACATTCTTTGAAGCGAATACTAAAGACGGATTGGGGTGTGAACGGGTCTGACAATCCGCGGATTCGGTCAAAAATTTCGGTTGGCAATGCAGATTTTCTACAATTATTATCACTTTTCGCGAGTCGGCGGATCCAACAAATTTGTTGGATATGGGTTTTGGCAAAAACGTTGCGCGGATTACGGATCTAAAGCGGAGTTTTGACTTTTTCTCATTATTTCTCATTGACCAGATCGGCGGGTTTGGCACTGAAACTAATTGTGCGGATCGGCCAGCGGACCCCATACCCCGTTTCATTCCGCAACAAAATAATGTGTTCCCTTCACGAAGCTCGAGCCGACATGGGCATGTGTAAAGTTCGAGGCAACATTGTGTTATTTCTAAGCGTATTAAATTTAATCTGTATGCGCACAACATCATTAGGTAGGTTTTTGACAAACGGAGTTTCCTTTGCATAAGCTGCAAGAATCAAAACCTAAATTTCATCTACAAATGTTTTCGCTGAAAACGAGCTTGTTTCTAGTCAGTCCGTGCGTGTATGGGGAAATTAAAGAAGAATTGTGCAACAGCCGGTGCAACTGCTAGTTGTTTGTTAATGAAAACATTGGAAGTCATTGCAACCAGATATTTATAAGCTATCTAAATTAGTACCTTATTAATTTATAGAAAGGAGAATTAGCCATAATTGCCTGCATCTTCAACTGTAACAACTGTAATTCTGAGTTATTTACTCAGCTAACAGGCTATCATACTTTGCATGGTTGAATTTCTTAACTAAAGAATATATGCATGTACATAGTTACGAAAGTTATCACATTTATAAAACTGGATAGATTAATTTTTTTGTTCTTTTTCAAGCCACTGCTTGAATGCCTTGAAGAGATAAATTTATGAAAAAAGCTTTACAAAAAGTTGATTTTTCTTTGATCTTAATAGCTTCTTTATAGCTAGGGAGGGGGGGGGGTATTTCTGAAAAATTATTTAAGACAATAGAGACAAGCAAAGATATGGAAAAATTTATTGATTTCTAAACTCTAGATTCTTGTTGCTCGTACTGCAATCCGAACAAAAACGGGAAAGATGACACTGATCACTAAAAATTTAAATACTTTAATTTCTGCAGTGAAAGATGAAAAATTCGAATTAAAAAATTTTCTGGGGGAGAATGCCCCCGGACCCACCCCAACAGATGGGCGCTGGCAAGGCCAAATTGCATGGCATTCATTCAGACCTAAACTCATTGAATTATCTTTGATGAATTGTCGTAGAAAACCCTAATACCGACTGTTTTAAATTCCAAACAAATATCACACAAGAGTTGTTCTTATAGGTAAAAAAGCGTATATACAGTGGATTCGGCCGAGTCTTTTTCCAACGACGATACAAGCCCGGGCCTTAGCTTGTTCTCAAGTTCTCGTTGTTCTTTATATAAAAAACACGTGTTTAACCCGCATGCTCTAATTTTGAAGTAGCAAAGACGTTATACTTGCTCGAGTTACCACTTTTATTGTACACACACACGTTACACTGATAGCGGAAATACAAATTTACAATGCAAACTTTATGCATACTTCAAGAGTTCTTTAACGTAAAGTACTATATACGTTCACACGGTAAAAAAGGTTCTATCATCTTGAAAATACAAAAATATAAATGACTCTTAATAATATCGTTACGGTTCAATATCATTTGGCCTTAAAGTTAATACAAGAAATCAAAATAAAGAGAAACTAGATGGCCTGAGGGAAAGAACTTAATATAGTTAATTCTAATTATGTAATCACTTTAAATTAAGCATATTAAATTGCGCGCTCGTTAACTATGAATTGAGTAAAGGATTCAATTATCAGTTTGGTATTAAAATGTACTGTTAAGTGAAAGACCCGACTGTTAAAAGCGGGCAACATGACAATACGAAGTTTTCAAAACCCGAGCAGCAAATGCTTATGGACTTGAAGTTAAAATCTAAAATGGACTTGGCGAAAATCGACCACAAATTTGGCCTAATGAAACCAATAACTCGCCCCATTAGTTTGTTTTAAAACTCTACTGACTTCAATATGCACTGTTTATACCAAAACGGTTTCAACACTAATTAAAATTGACAAAAAGTTCGATAGTGCACCCTCAAAAACTAAAAAAAGCTGTCAATTCTAAAAATGCCACAAACAAACAAACATATCTTGGGACTCCCTTATATATACTTTTTCCCCTCCATCCGGGTTCTCGAGAAAAATGGCGCACGGAGTATTACTACACTAACCTTCAAATATAAAACTTTTACAGCAAAATTCTGGTCAACACAACGTGAAAACTGAATTTACAATAGCTTAACAATCATATATCGAAGGAATCAAAACATGAAGTTCGTTTGGCTCAGAACTGACGTGTTATAAACATGACAGCAAAACACCTATCGTTCGCGGGCACAAAATCAACTGAGGTACTTGCTTTTTCGTCCGTTTTTTAAAGACAGCAAAAATTTAGGAAGGTAAAAGTAATTATTACATGAAGCAAAATAATACTATAGTGGATCTACGAGTAACTCTTTAAAGTTAAGTATTAACTGTAGTTTAAAACAGAAATCTATTAACAAGGCTCGGACGCATTGCCTACAGTACTAGTACAGTGGTAGCTTTTTAGTTCAAAAGCCTCTATTGCCAAAAATATTTCTCGCGATTACCACTTTGAGAATATAAAAATATATACATCTTTTATTCCGAGATTCAGGGTATTATTAACATATCCAAGTCGTACAACTATAGACTGACTTTGGTGAGCATTGTTCTTTCAAAAAGTTCTGAAATTAAATCTACAAAATGGCTGATTAAAATGTACATCTGATCTAGATTTGGTCTACATCGTCGGTCAATAGACTTTAACAAATTTAAGACTTAATTCCATATCATAAATATGTCGTGAATTTTAAAAAGTTCTGAGGAATGGAAAAAATGGCTAAAATGTCCAAAACTTTTATAAAATTCCTATTAGAAATCAAATAAGCAGGGAAAATTGAGGTTCTGTGAGAAATGGGAGGGAATAAAAAACACCAAGGGCTCTTTATCTAACTCAAAAAGATTCAATGGCAGCCAAAGCTGATACCAATGACAAAATTGAAAGGAAATGATCATTAACCCCTATCTTGCTAAATTTTTAAAAGTCAGTCAGAAAAGTTCTTATAATTAAACTTCAGAAATTACTGAAGCAATGAAAATTTTTAGAAAGACAGAATGAATGATAGGTTAAACACAGTGGTCGTTTAAAGTTTGACCATTTTTAGTTTATGTGAAGCTGTTTTAGCAGTATAAGGGTTAACAAACAAAATTAAAAACTACTGTTGATTGACAACAAATTAACCATACCCTCTCCCATCCTCAATTCAGTAAAAAAAAACTATCCAAGCACCCTCAATCTGTTCTTGGCTGTTCTTGCTTGCAGTTGGGTGTTTTCTTGAAACGTGGTGGCAGCATCCGCCTTCTGCTCTTCTTCCTGGACTTTCTCTCGGCCTGGTCTTCGCGATCACTCTCACTGCTGTTACAGTAGCTGTCTCTCCTCTCACCACTCACGTAGTAGCTAGTATTTCTATACTGTACTGCTGCTTGCCCAGCTGGTTGGAGTTCCTATAAAAGCATGAGACTGTTAGAAGAGAGGTACAATGCTTTATAATCATTTCAACCCCAGTTTTATTGGTAAATTCTCCCAACTAGAAACCAAACTTTTCTTGGAAAAAGTTTGGAAAAAAACAAATTTTTTGTGGAAAAAGTTTGAGAGAATTTCTTCAGTTATTTACCGCTTCATCAGTTTTTTTTCTCATTAATAAATCTTTAAATTGGAAAGATGTTGACATAAACTCTCTGTGGCTAAAAAGTGTAACCCCACAATTCAAGCAAGACCAAAACCAGAGATCTAGAGCAATGCTCCCTTTAGTTCATTCAAGAATCCTTTTATTTCTTGGAACTTTTTACATGTTTCCCTCGGTGTCGCAAATATAAAACTTTCCGAGTTCCTTGATTTGCATCTAGCATTAACTCACTGCATGTATACAAATATTTACTATATATTGGCCTCATATGTAACATATACGTAACATAGAAATGATATACTGATATGAGCAAGGTTTTGCCATTGGTTTCTATCCCACCATTCAAGTGGTTTTATTGGTTCCTCATAAAGAAGCTGTAGACTGACGAACTCAGATTTCTCCCATTGCAACACACCACTCAAATATTTATCTGTATCTTAACATAAACTCACTCCAATTTGCTTAGTTATTACAATAGCTGGTGAGGGAACAAATTTGTTTTTGGTTAACTGTATCTTTCTAGCTACCTGTGTTTATCAGACCTGTATCACTTGAGCAGGAGCAATTGGTCTTGGCATCCAGTACACCATATTGGAATTCTGATCAACCATGTAGTAGTATGTGTCACACTGTGTAGGAGTGCCATCGTAGCACGAGCCTTAACAATATGAAAATAATAAGAAAGAAATTAAAAAATAGAAAAATATGCCAATGCACAGGCTTTCAAGCACACCAAGGTGAAAAAGTTGGAGAGTAGGACCAAAATTCTTTGAAAAGTAGGACAAAAGAAGGATTTCAAGGGGAAAAGTAGGACAACTGAGGGCTTAAAAGAAGGACGGACAATAGAGCCTTTTGCACAGATCTTTGAAGAAGTACTGAACAATTGCTTCTAGTCTGCCTGTGACTCATTTCACTGCTGGTTTGAGTGTGAGCCATCTGGATTGGACATGCCAGATGAACATTTGTTTGTCAAGAATTCTTCCTTGCGACATGTGGCCCAGGCTTTAACCCTGAACACCTGCAAGGCTTACTCCCTATTCCTGCATGATACAACCTTGCACAATAATTTGTTAAAATTGCAACATATAAAAAGTAGGGAAAAGTAGGAAATAGTAGGAATTTCAAGACAAAAGTAGGAATACTAGGAGAAGGGTAAAAAAAGTAGGATCACTTGAAAGCCTGCAATGCAACAATAATATGCATTGGCAAGACGAAGCATGATAGGCTTTAAATCTTCTGGTTTTACACCAAAAAAAGTGTTACTTACCTATGGCAACTGGTGCAGAGCATGTCACATCGTAATAACTCTGGAATGAAATTTGTAGTTATTGATCAACATTTGCTTTTTTCTACATGGAGGAATCAGAGATTATGGGAATTTGATTGAAATGTTTGATAGCTTAACACACTTTCAACACACAAGGTGAACCCTTTTCTTTGCTCCTTTCCACAGCGAAAACTTAACATAATTGTCCGCCCAGCTGTTGCTAGCATTCACAAGCTTGAATTCAACACAAAACTCAATGTTATTATGTAATATTATAATTTGTATTGCAAACAATTGCTACAAATCATGATGAACTAAAACATTTTAAAACAACTAACCCATCTACAATAGTAAGACAATCATTTTCCAAGTCCTTTGCAAATAAGTATAGATCTATTTTAATAAAAGAACATAAAAAGCCAATTACCTGTTGTGGGATCGCTGAGTAATAAGTTGCAGTATTGTAACTGTTTGTCATTGGCACAACATTCTAAATTGATACAGAAAAAATGTTTAGAATAGTTAACAGATATTTTTTTTTAAATATTTAACCAACAAAACCAAAACAACTTAAGTTGTTTTTTTTGTTTCTCAAACATTTTTGCAGTTTCACTGAGTTCTTTTTATCATGAAATTAGATCAAGATGTGATGATGTGTCAAGTTCTCAAGCCAACATCAGGGAGGTACGTAGTGGTCGCTCAATGATCTGTGTATTAACATTCAAATTCGTATAGATTAAATGGCATGAACAGATAATGATCTCTTTTGCTCCTTAGATACACATGGCAAAAAAATAGGGTACTTCATGACAAATTCAAAAATGTAATAAAATTTATGTGATGTGGACTTGTTCATTTTGTCAACAGAAAGATAAAATTTACTCTTAACTTACATTGTAGCTTGGGTAGTAAAACTGTCCTTTTGAGGGGCAGTTTGGAACTGAAATTAGAACAATAGTTAAGTCAGAATTTAAACCATAACAGCACATGGTACTATCATATATATGGTAACAAGTGAGTCTCTGAAAAATCATTGCTTTCCAAAGTTTCTAGCATATGTCATGGGTCACCATAGACAAATCAGTTTAGTGATTAAAGTGAAATTTGTAACTGACAATTCACTCAAACCTGACACCCTTACAACAGCATAGTGCTAATTTCTAAAATTAATTGCAAAATCAAACCAATCAAAAAATTAATACTAAATTATTCACAAATAAATAAATTTGTTAAGAAAATGTTAAAGTGCTACTCATATCTTTTTTCCTTTTCTTTCCTTCACAGATGTACTTACCAATTACAGTTTCTGGTAACACACAGGGACCCTATAGATTCAAGTAATGTAGCAAAACAAAGTTTGAGACATCATTTTACCATAATACACTAACATAAGGTGAGGCACTTGAATCAAGAGAACATTGCTAAAAGTTCTAGTTTTCTTAATATCTGAAAAAAAGGAAAGATTTACAGACTGGTATAACAGTCTGGGAATAGTGAAACCCAAGAAAGCCTAAAAACAGTTTTAAAAGGGCAATTTGGCATATAAAACAGTCTCCAACGTACAATTTGTTACCCCTAGAAATAAGTACAGCAGCCTGCAGCTATTCTCCCCACCTCATGCTGGACAAACTCATAGTTTAATTTATCAAATTTTAGCAGCTCTTGCATGGCAACATTCATAAAGTACAGCTTAAGAATAGCCAACATAATTATGGCCCTGCTGACCATGCTTCAGTTTTTGAAGGGCAATTTTTGGTATATAAAACGGTCTCTGATGTACAATTCACTACCCCTATAAATAAGTAAAGCAGCCTGCTATTCTCATCATCAATGCTGGACAAATTCATAGTTTAATTAACAATCAATCCCAGCAGCTCTTGCACAGCAACATTCATAAAGTACAGCTTAGGAATAGCCACCTATTTGGCCTTGCTGTCCATACGTAGGAGTTTCAACCAGCTTCCCCCTTTCTGTGTCATCAATTGAAGGGTTTAGCGTAAAAATGATGTAAGTGACTTTGGAAGATGTCAACCCACATTACATTATCCATAATTATTATCGCTTCATAACATTTGGGAGAATTAAGCATTTCATATAAAGTAACTTACAATGTTTTTGCTACAGACCCTTCAATTTATGAACCTTTGCAAATAAATAAATTAAATAAGAACAATAAAAGCAAACCTCTTTTTTAACTGCTGGACCCAGGTTCAACTTTTTGCTCTTGAAGAAAATGGTCCCCTTCCATAAAAACAAAAGTTACACAATAAATATGGGTCTGAATATAATATAACGTTTGGCCTAGCTTTGTTACAAAATAAAAACTTTGGAGTTTAATGGCAGCTAATAAAGTTAATGAAAGTATCTTGCTCCATATAAACTTATTAATTAATAATTATAAGTATATGTACTGTAATATTTTCTTTACCAAGCAATATTTTTTATTTTTATCACTGCAGTTTTCAGTTTTAAGTGCCTATCACAGAAACAAAGTTGTTGTCTCAAGGGATAGACCTTGCTCAATGCAGATAGCAGTGAAGAAACTTTATAAAAATCTTTTTTGGTTCTTGAGGTATGAACATTTAACCAATGTTTTCAACTGATGAATTGTCAAGGTTAAAAGGCAATTTTTCAGCCTTTATAAAATCTCCTGCAAAGCGGGAGAGTGGCTTGCTGTGGGTGAACTTAGGCCAATTATGCAAACATGCACTGTATTATAATATATATCTTGAAGTTTTCTTCAGAATATATACTATTTTTTGTTGCCATGACAACAAACTTGGCTCTAGGCTCCATAAAAGACTTTTGTATTTTTTCACAGCTATTTCTCATTTAGCAAGGACTATTCATTGAGACAACAATATCTTTTCTGAAATCAGCATTTTAGATTGCCCTAACAAAGTACTAAGGCTTGAATGTCTGAATCTTCAAATTTTCAAGATAAAAACTTGAAACAGTTGAAATTTCAGTTTGTTTTCTAACAACTTATTGCGGCTGAGACTTCAGTTGATTTAAATAATATTGAATGGTCAATGAGCTACACAGTGACAAGTTCTTAGAAAAAAGGCCATCTGGCAGTACTTGTCCTAAGGAATAAGCTAATCCTTTTTTATTTCTACAAGGTCTGATTCTGAAACCCAGTAACGTATTAGAACTAAGGATTTTTTAAGATAATTACAGCAAAATTGAGTTTATGATATCACTTACCATTTCCTGTATTCTCATTACATCTTCCACCCCGTTGAAGGTAACAAACCCATATCTAAAAAACAATACCAAAATTTAAGCACTTCCTTCTTGAAAAAAAGAAATAGTACATATGTTAAGATTCAGGCATACTTGAATATTGTGCAACATCAACAAAATTTATGGTACAAGAAAAAATTGAAAGTGAAAAGGCTGGAGTTGTAAGCAGTTTACAAAGTATTGTAATTAAATTTGGCTAACAACAGCAACTCTTTACTATGAATCTCAGATTTTATAACGAATTGTTACAATTTCTGCACTGTGCCCCCCAAATTATTTTTATTTGCTCCCACAACTAATGCATCAAAACACTTTTGAGGAAAAAACATCTTGCTCTGCGCTTAACCCTCAGCCCTAAGGTATTTATTAACATCTAAATTCTCCTTACAGTAAACAAAAGAAAACAAGCTGGATAGTACTGAGAATATGAAATTTGATCATCCACCAAAAACTCTGGAAGATGAATTAAGAAATTCTCCCAAACTTCTCACAGGAATGCTATTGACTTAAGTTGGGAGAAATAACAAACTCATCTTTTGGCACTGTTAGGGGTTAAATAGTTAAAAGTAGGTATAGTTCAAACCTGCAAGTAAGAACCTACATTTTCTGGAAGTTGCCCCAACAGGTTCTTGTACAAAATAAATGGTAGTTAACATAATTTTAGGTTAACAGGTTCTTAAATCTGGAGCTACAAACAAGATGGTTATTGGCCTATTTCATCTTTCTACCCCAGCCCCATCTGGCTGCCCCAAAAAACATGCAACATTTAATGTACCAGTCAAACAAACCCCCACCCTTTTCCCCAGGACCCTGGGACCATATATTTTGTCCATATAACAAAGCAAATGGCGTCAAATCCCCAAGGGTATAGGAGGTGCATTCTTCTATATCTCAGACTGTGTGCCGATCAAACCTCAAAGATCAAGATTTGGCTAAGTCTGCACATTTTCTCCAGGGTACATAGGTAGGAAGACAATACTTGACAAATTCCCCACCTCCTTGGGCCATCTTTGTTTAATACAGCTTCCATACCCCTCCCTTTCCCCGAGTATGTCCCGGGGGGGGGGGGGGGGGGGGTTCAACTGACTGAAACTTCATAAGAAATATCAATGTATACATTCACACTAGTGAAATGAAGCTTTTTTAAATACAAATTTTGCACTGCAGCTGTAATTAGCACTAATATGATTTTAATTTTAATTTTAGGCTTAGGAGGTTCTTGGTTTTCCGAGTCTTAAAACCAGCTGGTTTTTACTGTAAGTTATTCACCAAAACCAGCAGATGACATGAACAGCAATAAAAACAACCAAATTAAATTATAAAAATAATTAGTATTAACTGACCCTTTCGAAATTCCTTCACCATCAAATATAATTTTGGATTCTTTTACCAGGCCATAGCTTGAAAAAAACTCAGCAAGCTCTTTTGCAGTTGTCTGTGAGAAAATAAAGTTAGGTCACGTTTAACAAACATAACATCATGTGTGTAACAACTTGCATTTCTATTACTTACTTTCTGTAATGACCTATGTTGCCCTTTTAAATCAAAATATATCTTTAAAAATGCCCAGCTGGACAAGTCAGCATCTTTATTTCAACCTTTATTTTGAAAACTATACAGTGAAGAAGTTATCTTTTTTATGATATTTACTGTCAGTAGTAAAATCTAAACAGTACTAAT
>JANVCF010038896.1:0-25348 GCA_025388745.1 Hydrozoanthus gracilis
ACCTCAGTCTGAAACTTAAGAATTTTTTTTGTACAAAACGCTCTTGTATTCTCCGAACAAGTGGCTTATAATTGCACATCGGAATTTTGGCTATTTGGAAAAAAAAGTAGTTCTATTTTTGGCTCGGCTTTGTTATGTGCTTGACCATCGAGTTGTTTAATTCTAAAAGTGTACGCTGTTTGACCAAAGCGTAAATATTAATAGTTTGAAGAGGCTATTCTAGTACTAACTAACCTTGTACGATGACACGATGGTTGACCTCGAATAAGTTGCTGTCTGCCATGTTCACGGACGTTCGAAGTATCCTGTTTTCTCCACTTCACCGATCACAAACAATACAAATGTATAATAATATAATGATATATATTTTTGGGGATTTCAAAAATTTTGCAAACAGCTGTATATATATATATATAATTAAGCACAAAAGGAAAAACCGGTTGTCAATTTTAAACACCTAGATTATACGGCGCACATTAGACTAAACAGCTATTGTTATATCCAGCTAGAACCGTTTTCGATATGACGTCATGTTTCTATTTTTATCTTTGGATAAGACTAAATAGGAAACAAAACCTAACTGAATAAACTACGCGCTAGCCATGATATCTTTCTCAACTTTCGTTTTTAACTCGTGGATGCGCGTGGCGCAGGAACGAGTTATTGTGAGGGGGAGAGATTGATGAAGGGCTAGCCAGAATCCTGTTAGCAAATCGATAATCTATCGCCAGTTCGGGACAAACGAAAAGGAATGAGGGAGAGTAAGATCCAAAGTGCATTTATTGGCAATGTTCAATAATACACACATTTTCTGTGATCGAGCAGATTCGGAAGCGTTTGACGGGAGACCTGGGCTATAATACACGCTTTTATGGTAAAAAGTCAAATTTAGGGAATCATCGAAACCATCAGGGACAGGAAATTTTGAGCCGATTTGAGGATAATTTTTCCGTCAGGATTTCAAGCCAATACGCGTACCTCTTAGTTTCTTTCGTTAGTTAGAATTAGCATACGCCCTAAGTTTTTAAAGTGATTTTAAATGGTAAAGATTCTTAAATAATTCAGATTTTTGTGAGACTTACGACCGCTTTTCGGGTTTCCGATCCGAAATACGGAAGATGACATGATATGCCACGTTCAAAGGCAAAGCTGCAGAGAAATGTGGAATAGTGACGGTGAACAACTGTTACATTCGATAAGATGGCCACAGTTCATAATACATCCCTATTCTTAGGTATCGAACGTAATCAACTCTTTACTGGTGAGCGTCCCCGCTCAGGGAAATGAATGCCACAGCTATGGAAAGTGAGCAGTGTAAAGGAAAATCAAAGAGTGAAATAGTAGAAATAAATATGAATCAAAGCTGTATTAATGCTAAGCATATAAAGCCTATTTTCAAGAAAGGGGTCCTCTCTACTTGCCCCAGCTGACGTTTGCATTTTGTGTCAGTTTCTGCCAACAACATGAAAATGGCCAGTAAAAGATCGCAGTCAGGTGTTGTGCATTTCGGCAGAAGTAGAAGAAAGCATGTTCTTGCATCAGTTCGAAATATCAGACTTCGTGACAGAGAACCATCCGGAGTACCAATGAGGAAAGTACCAAGACTGTTCAAAAAGAATAAGTATACTAGAAAGAATGTAAGATCATATATAAGTAATTATGTTCCTCACTCTCCAGTGCTAAAAGATCTGCTATATGGCTTTAATCGAAGTTATATTTTTGAGCGTCAAGCAAATGTACCAGGTAACCCAAAGCATATTAAAAGTCGCACACAGCTGTCAAGTATGAATCGAGTGCCCATATAACTCATATTGATGCCTGTCTTATTCAAACCAGAACTTCTAAGCATAAGAAAATGCCAGTTGTTTGTTTGTTTGTTATGTTGTTCAAATTATGGTAACATTACAATAAATTACAAAGAAGTACAGAGGTTTCTGCTTCAGTCAAGAAGATACTTACAAATTGTACTATAAGAAAAAGGGACTTTCCTGTCTTTAACATTGTCAGCTCTTGGCTTTCCACAGTATATAGTTGGAAATGATAAAAATTCTGAGTCTTTGTTCATGAATATACCTAAAGGTCTGTTTGCTTCTCCTGATGCAATCAGAGCACTTAAAATACTATCACCGTGTTCAGTCACATCAGGATCTTGTAATAAGTTGTCCATTACACCTGCTGGCCTTTTCTCTATTTCATTTTTAGTTTAACTGGAATGGTCTGCAACTCATTAACTGGCCTTCGTAAAACATTTACTGTTGAAGACACACTGGCTGGTACATTAATAACATTGCCATGAATACTTAACTGACCTTCTCTGGGTAATTCACGGATTTGCATAATGATACATGGTGAAAATAATACGTCCTTGTTCCAATGGAGTTAAATCAAGTACCTGTAGTTACTACCTGTGGTTTGTCTGGAAAACTCATATTGTTTGCTTTTGTACAGCTTGGTAATTTTCCATTTTTTAAATTACTGTTGCAGGTCATACAGATCCACTCAGTTTTATCAACACTTTGTACACCAGTAATACATAACTCAAGAATATTTTGAGGGCATATCTTATAATTGGATGGATTAAATTTCATTACCGATGACCTGTACCATAACTGATCACAACGTGTACATATAACATATTCCGGACCAAGGTTGATATTTTTATGACAAACTTTGATGAGTGCTATCATACTTTGTTCAGTGTGATAAACAATTTCAGTTTCATTAAGGATTGTTTTGCTTTCTAGATTACTTTGACTGTGGTTCTAATATGTGGGATCAGCTGTTGTTAACAGATCACATTATCTCGTATTGTTGTGCTTCACATTCTTTCCTCTTATACTCTGTGTCACTTCTTCTTTTCCTGTTGTGTTCTCTTGTTTTAGCATTTTCTGTCTCAATGTACTTAGGGTTGTTCCTTTTTCTCCTATGTTCTGTAGTCTTAGCATTTTCTTTTTCTCTAAACCCTAAATCATTTCTTTTTTCCCTCTTCTGTTCTTTAGGTTTGGCATTTTCTTTTTGTCTAAACTCTAATTCACATCTTTTTTTTTCTTAAGACCTCTGATTTTAGCATTTTTTTGTCTCTAAACTCCACTTCCTTTATTTTTCTAGTATACAGTTCTCTAGCTCTTGCATTTTCTTTTTCTCTAAAGCTCAAGTCAATAATGAAATTGATAAAATCATAAAAATAGATATAATTACTAACTACAAATTACTAAACAGATATAAAAACTAACTACAATTTATTAAGATGATAAATTTAAAAAATATATAAACTACTGACTATCAATTATTAAGATTCTAATACAGATTACAGCTTACAATTATTTACTTGACTGTGTATTTTTTTTTTTCATTTTTCCATAGTTACCTTCCTATCAGCTGTGTTGAATTGGGCTACTTTGGCTATGTATTGCAAATAAATAAACACAAAACGTAATCAACACTGTCCTGGGCCACGTGTCGGAAGTAAGTTCCCTTGCCAAGGGCCTTCTACTTTTGAAGAACCTCCGTATAACTTTTGCCAATGCCACTCACATTGTTACTGAGATGAACTCTGCAGTTTTCTGAACTGACCTGTTCGAAACGACACTGTGAGACTCTGAAAACCTACATTTCAAAATGAACAAAAGACTAGCATAAACACCGTTTTATGTTTGTGGTGTTATACACAAACTGTTCTATAAAAGAAAAACGGATACAAGGAGTAAGTTGTGTTTCGTTGTTATACAAGTGTTCTAACATGAGCTTTAATTTAATTTTTCATACCCCAGACGTTTTTTAAGGTTTTAAAATAATAAATTTAGGATACCCTTATAGTTGTTTTGTTCAGTTAAAGTTTTTAACTGGAACACACAGCAAGACAGAGCATTTTATGTTGTGACGTTATCAACATTGAAACTGTTCTGTATCAGATACACAGATAATATTCACCAAGTTGTGTTTCGTTGTTATACAAGTATTCTCACAATAGCTCCAAAAGAAATTGTGACTAGTAATTAGCCAATGTGGCAACACCAATTAAATGTTTTTGTACCACAGAATTGTTAAGGTTAGCTAATAAGTTTAACATACCCTTATAGTGGTTTGTTCAGTTGTAGTTTTTGAGTGGCACAAAGCAAGGCAGAGCACTTTGTTATGTACGTTTTGATTTCGCCTGCAAAGTACCTTAATATTATCACTCACTTTCACACAACTTTAATTTTTCGAAATTGCAATAGAAATATGTTGCGGAACTTAAACGGCTTTGCAAATTACAGCAGAAAAGCGAGTACTTTAAATTTCTTTTCGCAGGATTTTAATTTCACACATTTATTTAAATCGCCAAAAATAAGTGATCATAAGGTATTCTACATAAGAAACTAACGCTTTTTGCTCCAACATCGTTCATCAGACTTATCTATCAATTTAGAATCTCAAATAAATGAAACTGAGTTGATTTAGACGTGCAATTTCAATCTCGGTTAAACTTGCAATACCAGCCACAAATAGACTTTTAAAATGTACCTCGGAAAGCATGTGCCACCCCCAACCACCTCCCCCGACAAAATAGGGTTCCTTAAAGATACCATTGTTTTGACTTCTTCCCTTAGAAAACGTGTGTAAAAATGGTACTAAAAAGTGTAAAACTTTTCAGTCTCCAAAGATACAACATTCCAAGTTTATTTGTTGTTAAATGGGACGTATTTTTGTACATATTAACGATGATTTAATATTGAATAAATCTGAATGCAAATTAGCATAAAACGTTGGCAAAATTAAAAAGTGTAAAACTTTTCAGTCTCCAAAGATACAACATTCCAAGTTTATTTGTTGTTAAATGGGACGTATTTTTGTACATATTAACGATGATTTAATATTGAATAAATCTGAATGCAAATTAGCATAAAACGTTGGCAAAATTAAAATGTGATTCTTTCTCTGAGAATGCTACTGTTACACTGCCTACACATTGTATTTCTTGCTAATGCAGCCTTTCGTAACAAATTATTTATTTCCACGAGTTAGCCATTGGCTACCTATGTTTGTCGTATAGTAATTACCACCCTAGCTCTTCTTCTTTAAACTGGGTTCAAAAAATTCGGCAAGTTTTGTCGCTCAACTTGCGACATTATACAGGTTCCAAACTTAACGTTGCTAAACTGCCCTATCAGATTGTACCAAAGTGCAGCTGAACGTATTTCTAGCACTTCAATACATAACATTTCACTCGATAGTTTGACGAGCGCACGACTGCAGTTAATTATATAAACATTAACTGTTTAAAAAATTAATTTTTACTTATTACAAATTGTTGTAGTTATGTTGTTTATTATGTCATTTCTACTAAAATAATAAGACTGCTCGTTGTCGTTTTCTATGAATCTAAGAGCCAACTCGTTGCTTTGCGCTGCCTTGCCGACTGTTGACTTAAAGAAAGCTGTACCTCGTACTTTTCTGGATCAAAAAGTTGATTTTAGGGAACAATTTCTTTGCCGAAAGCGAGCTAAGAACTACGTGGAGTCCCTTGTTATCTTAATAAGAAGTAACCACTGTTTTGAAAATGTGGTTTTGAAAACAAAATTGGAGATATAAGCTGATGCATGTGACAACAAGAATTAAACTTACTTTTTAAAAATTCAACCTAAGAAAGAGGCAATCTGCGGACTAGCTGTGCTTATTAGGCAACACAGTTTTTAACTACAGTCTGGATTTTTTTCGTCTCCAGAAGAATTCTTGCGCAATACTGCTTGTGGTTGGCTCAGAAAGTCGACATCACCATAACAATTGAATTGAAGGGGATCGGGTCACCATGGTCATTAACTTTATACAGCAAAAGCGGGGAGCAATTTACATTTTGCAGTGTGGCGACTATTAACAACGTTAATGTTTTTAAATAGTTTGAATTTGCTGAAGTACATAGGTAGTATTTCTCTCGACTCAAACTCCTAACAAATGATTAAGTAGTTCGTGGTAGGCCAACACTAAAAGCGGGCTGAAAGATGTGTACGAGTGATTTCAAAATGCCCCGATTCCATGAGCTTTCAAATGGACTTGCAAACGAAATCATAAATTCTCAAAATGAGTGTTGTTTATCAAAGCTATGTGAATATCACTACAATTCAGAAAGCAAAACCGATAAGCAAACAAGAGACGCCTGTTTCTATCTGCTGAACGTATGATTTCAGACCAAATTGCACTCCACACAGTTCAATTACAATTTTGTTAATTTGCCCTAAATGAAAGGTTGGCAAAAAAAATGGAGGTAAGAAATAATGCTAATCGTCCTTTCAACAACTGGGCCGTGGAGAGTTGTTATTGGGTTAGCATAGTACCGGGCAGTGATTTTTACTCACTCCACCCTTGAACGCTCAATGAACACTTAAAAAGGCTCGTTTACACTACTCGAAAAGTGTTGAACGGATCGCATTAAAGAGTGGAACGGGTCGGATAGTTGTGCCTGCAGCCGCATACTTTTTTCTGTCGTTGCGCCGTTTTAACACTCAGAACTCTTTTGGTTACCGAACCTCTTTTAGCTTTCTGGGCCGGACACTTAAGATAACGCGTGTAAACTCTACACTTTACCCGTTCCTGATCGTGTTTATTACGGACCAAACTTTTATCTGATCCGTTCCTAACTCTTGCTTGTGTAAATGGTCATGTTTTTAAGGGAATGGTACCTGTTTGTATCCATTCCGTTCCATTTTAAGTTTACGGACCTTTAATTATGAGGCCACTCAGACTTTGCGCTGAAAGTATAATCTGTTTCAGTTATCAGCGGGCAACCCAGTGTAGGCTTCTGAAGTCTCTGAAACTGAAACTCGCATAACATTTATTTTTCTTCCAATGCCAATGGCTGAAAGCAATTGGATTTTTAAACTTTCCCTCCAACGTAAGTACTAGGGATGCTCTTTTCTTTTATTTGGATTTTATTGAAGTGCCGTCTAGTAAACAATTCTTAACAAAACTGTGGTTACCTTTTTCATTGAAGGAATAAAGTTGCAATAAACACGTTTGTCACTTGCACTTTGTACTACATCAAATAAAGCTCCCCTCTGACAAGGTTGCAAAGCTTTATCGTCATCAACATCCGCACGCAGACTGACGTACATCTTGTCAAGTGATTGAGAAAACACCCTGCTGTTGCTTAAAGAAATCTCGAACTTGACCTACACGAACACCTTTAGAAACTCTCGAATAGCAAGTACTGTAAAGGAATATACGGCAGAAGCAGTCGAGATAGACCTCTTTTTTATATTAGTTGCTGTTGAAAAAATTATAGTTTCCGTGCAAGAAATAGCAACTTAACAGTAAAAATGGGAGGTGACGTGAAGGCGAGACGTTTCTTCGCTTACAGCAGGGCTTAACCTCAGCAACCGCTAGCAGCAGTCTCCTCTCCAGACCTCTTTGTGATATTCAGCGAGGTGAACGTCTGAGAATAGCAAAACCAAACACGTATCAGCAACTAGTAAAAAGCATTAACACACAAAAATTTCACCGTGTGCACTAAATCCGTTAAACATACGTCAAATAAACAAGGGTTCTTAGGCTATAAATCAAAAACTTTGTCCTCCAAATTAAACTCGCTTACTACTTTATGGAATGCCGAAACGGAAAAAACTCAAAATCAACTCAAATTTTGACAACAATGCATTAAAATGCATCAAAACATAAAACATTGTCCAAAATGCCAATCAGCATTGCTAGATTTTTTATTAAAAGTATCAAGACTGCGTGAAAACAAAGTATAAACTTTAAGGAAACTTAAGCCAAGTTTTAAAAATTAAAATTTTTTTCTAATTTAAAAAATAACAGTAAAGAATAGTTTCTAAAAGTTTATGTCCAATCTTGGGCGGAAAGCCTAAGCCAATGTTGCGTTCAATTTCTGCCAAGATTGATGTATATTCGGCCAACATGTTATTATCGCGAAAACAAACATTTCGGCGAGACAAAAAAGAGTAAACGACCCGCCGATTACTTCTTAACGGATATTTTTTTAGAAAATCGAAATATAAAATATGTGTTGTGTAAAAACTTTCTACCGAGGAAGCAAAAAAAACAAAAAAAACAAAACAAAAACAAAAACGAAAGCAAGTTCAAACATTTCGAGTCGCGCTTGCGAAAGAGCGGATGTATGGAAGCGGCCGGCTATTTTTAGTCCTGCCCGAATTTTTTTATAGCATACTATCTAAAGAGTTTAAAAAGGCATTCTGAAAGAAAAACTCCAAAAAGATAACCGGTAGAAATGTGTTTAAAGTTCGACTATACGTGCAACCAGTGCGACATTGAGCTGTGCAGAGCACGTGAATGTTTGGAGTGCGACAGCCAATTTTTGTGAAGTTTACGCGTTCGGTTCAACATCTCTTTTTCTATCATTTTAGGTGTCGTTCAAACACTTGACTTTTCAAATATTTGCCATACTACTTCACTGGATGCCTCCAAAGAATCGCTGCAACTTGGTAATTTACTTGTGTTTAGGGAGCATCGAGCTCAAGTTCAGCGCACACGGTTACATTTTTGCCTCGCAAGCGGAGAGCTAAGCGCTGAGCTAACGGGTAAGATTAATTATTCCTCGTGTGGTGCAGGATTTACAGATTACAGTTAAAAAATAATGTCCATTAAAAAAAAAATACCATAAAAGTTTAATTGACTTTTTAAAGCTGGCAAAGATATAAACCAACCAGAATTCACCTCTGCATATATACTTAACCTGAAGAATCTAATTAAAAAGAGATTATTTAGGAGCCCTACTACCAACCTAAATCTTTCTGACAGTGAGTTGATTAGTTTAGGTGTGTTGTATTTCTGTACGTCACAACAAAATGTTCATAATCGGTACCGTTTAGCTTTTCAAGCCTAAAGTGTTTGTACCCGAACAATGGTATTTACTCTGATAGAAAATTTTTGCAAAACAAAGAAATAGGTCGTTTATTTTATAAAGAAAACCTCTATTAGTAAATTAGATAAATTGTGACACTCACACGAGGGAGCCATTGGTATAAGATAGATTGGTAGATAGAACACAGTTCAGCTTTAAAACGATCAGTTTTCTATCTTGGCAAAGCGTAATACCCATTTCTTCTTAAAGTACATTTGTTGTAGTGTTAAGCGGATAAGAGTCTTTGATTACCTCTGGATAGGGCACTAATGTTTCGCAGGTTAGCTCCCAGCAGAACTGGTACACATTTATACAGGCGATTCTACTGGAACAAAGTCAGGCGAGATGTTTTGTTCAAGGACACAACACAGAAGTCTGACCGGGGCTCGAACTTGCGATCCTAGGATTACGAATCGGAGAGGCTAACCGCTAACTGGATTATATGTTTTTTTCCACGACGGTTTTAATTCCCGATTTGCTGGTTGTACTTCAGCCAAAATAGGCATACAGGTTTATTTAGAAGGGTTAAAATGGCCTACTTTGTTGCGAAAACATATGAACTGAAATGAAATTTCACGATCGCAATCAAATGTGATAAAACACAGCCATTTTCGGTTCCTTTTAAATTAATATATCTAAACATCACATCCTTTCTCATAAATTTTTCAATCTTTAAAGGTATTTGAACCAAGAAATGATTCATGGAAGAATTCATCGTCTAGGGACACTGAACTATATTTCTAACATGACTGCAAACAAGCACAGCAACATTAACATAATGACTCGAATTGTGGCCGAGCTGAGCTGAATTTTATCAAACGCAAACTTCGATGAATGACAAACTACTTAACAATTCCATCAGGGTTATAAAAGGTGCAAATTTTGATCGGCGTGTAAAACCAAAACAATAAAATATCTCAATAGCCAAACCAACGTGATCAAAGCCTGCACGCGGCGTGGCTGCAATTTTGTGTGAGCAATTTTCTTTCCTGTTTGAATAAAGGGGGATTATCAAATAGTTTTGCCCTTTTTATGGAAGTATCAAGCTGTTTTCACGGAACATTGTAATTAAAAACAAAATATAGTTTTTATACTTTCTTTTTTTCCCCGACCGAACCTTGATATTCTGAAAAAAATCTGTACTCCCTGTAAATTGGTCTGGCCTCACCACAGGTGAGTACGCGCTTTGTTTGATTAGAAGAAATTTAAGAATTTCTTACACGAGATTTGACTACTTTCTTACTTGCCTGTGGGTTAGTGAGCTGAGCCTTCTTGCCTATATCCATTTCGATGTGCGAGTGAATTGAGTACCCAGATAATGAGATACACTAACTCCCAACATGTCTTACTCTTTTTTATCGCACAATTCTCGATAAAATCTATCCAAAGAAGCATGTAACAGGCCCTAATTCTTTGCCTGCTTTTTAATTCAAACTCAACGGTTTTATCTTGTATTGCGGGCAGATCCTTCTTCTACCGGCTCGTATTTCAATTACACTTCGGTTATTAATGTGGGATGGTTAAATTAAATCGTCTCCTTGGCATAAGATAAATGAAACACGAGCTAGATTCGTTTCACAGCTCCCTCAGTTTGCGTTATGTGCCTGGTACCAGATTAAACTGTTGAGTTTGAGTTGAAAGGTTGGCAAAGATTTGAAGCCCGTTACAGGAAAAGATTTAGAGCCCGTCGCAGGCCTTCGTCATCGGGTTGGTGAGGTGGTAACCAAGTTTTCGAAAAGTGTTGGGAAATAGTCGTACAGATGCCGTCCATTGTTGATTGATATTCGAACAGTTATCGGAGGGCAAGGATGGTTCGAACGCGATATACCGGGCGTGCAAACACAAACCCGAGGTTAGAACTCTCGACAATGATCCAACTTATGTTTAAAACAACTTGACAACAAAAAGGCGTCGGAAGACTTAGAACTTATGTTTTCTTTCCTTTTGCATCGTTCTTTAAGACACAAATAAGCGATCACATTGAATACACATCTTAATGATTTTTTTAGTAGTTATCAGAAACGGTATCAAAATAAAGTACTGAGGGCAATTCTTTTCAACAGTTATACAGGTTTTTTGTTTCCTGGTTGAAACTACGACTTAAATCGTATACTTTGTTGTTGTGCAGAGTAAATCGAAGGGCAACCTCATGGATGAATATAAGTTTTACAACATCATGTTTTATAGTTTGTCGAAATTCGGTTGCGACCGTGCTTGTCAATCGCAACTTGAAACTCAAGAGCAACAGCAGGAGCCAACGCGCTTTATTTGAACAAAGTTAAGTTAATTTTTTACAAGGTTTGACTAGCTTCTTACTTGCCTGTATTTACATTAGTGAGCTGTTGCCTATATCCATTCCAATGAACCCAGATAATGAGATACACAACCGGTTTTTGTGGCAACTGGGTACTTCACCAAAAAAAACCAAGCATATTGAGGAAAATGCTTAGTTTTAACAGTTCTTGGTGAGGTAGCCAAAAACCACAAAAACCGGTTGGTTGCATGCAATTAAGTATGACAGCTGATTCATTGTTATGTGACAATGCGCTCCTGTACTCTCTTACAAACTTGGTTTTCTCACGACGTTATCGACCAATCTGCGCGGGTAATTCCTTGGTGTTATTTTATAAATGTGTTTATTATATGTAAATAAATTGTGAAAAGTTTTAGGATCACTGATACGGTATTTTACGAGATAATTGTTGTTTTGTGGTCGTCCCATCTGGGATCCTTTAAAATATCTCTGCAACCAAAATAATTGTTTTAATGAAAATAACAAGTTACTGTCCACCAACAGGTTTCTCAAACTGTGTACAATTCCAAAATAAACGACCCTTTTCTTCTTTTTAACGACATTTGAAACAGACTAAATTTTTTCATTCATTGATCAGTGTATGCACTTTAAAACATGCACTCGATCCTAATTTCGGATTAAGGTATTCTGAGCAAAAGAAATTAAGATTAAATAGTTCTTTGCCGTACCTCCGCGACAGTTGGATGAATACCGATGGTTCTGTCAAAGTCTGACTTAGTTGCCCCACATTTGATGGCCACCCCATAACCTTGTGTTATCTCTCCCGCATTTGGTGAAAGCACATGGAAGCCGACGACGCGCTCCTATTTGAAACAAGAAAAAAGTTACTAAATATCACCTGCAAACTATTCTTGGATGACCTTTGAAAACCTCATACAACTAAAATGGAATTTATAGTAAGTTATTGACCTAAAATCATAAGCATGGTTTCATAAGTACGCTTTCAGACCATAATTGAACGACACAAAATTCAAATAGTACTGTACTACAAATATTTTAAAATCAAGCGACTAGAAAAAGTTAAAATCATTCATTTATCAAGTAGCCGTTTTGTTAAAAAATTTCTCAAAACTGTCTTTCTTATTTTTTTTAATCCAATCTGCTTCGCCAAAGCCGAAGTTTCCTGGAACGTCATTGGTTGTCTTTGCTTTATACTGTTTGCTTGTGATGCCAGTTACAGTTTGAAATTGTACGACTTTAGGAATTCATGGCCAATCAAATTGTACAGATCCATTGCCTGACGTGGGAATTCCACACTAAATTTCACGAAAGAAACGATATTGCTCGAGTCGCGCATTGAATTATATAGCATTTTGTTTTTCGAATTTCCAAGCGCACCTGACCAACAAATACTACGCTCGCCTGTCGTTTTCATCAGCCAATCAGTGTTGTGCAGCGCTCACAGTCACGACAAGGCATTTTAACTACCTACTCTAACAGGAAATAGAAAGATCTAAAGTTAAAAATGGATTCTTTATTGTTTGGCATACAGTGACAAAAACTCAGCTGCTTGACAAGGATTAATTAATGGTGAATTACAGGAGGATGAATTTGACCTCTGTCGCGGGCTCCGATAAACACGAAGCGACACGACAAGCTATCTGCGAACAAACGAACGTTGGCAAAGAGTCATGAACTCCAGAAACTCTAATTAAGTAAGTACGAGTTTTGTTTCTGAAAAGAAATTGTTGTGAAGGTTTCGAGTCCACGTTTGTATTTACTCATAACTCACTCAGATGTTTCAAGTTGTCCATTCCTGTTACATTAAGTGAATTTGTTGCGTTTTCTTACAGCTGTCTTGTTTACTTGAAGTTCGAGTAGTCGACGGCCAGTGGTCGCTAAAAAAAGTAACTTGAGCTCAAAACTTAAAAATTGTTTGTTTCGCCAATTTCGGTAGTAAACTTTGAGTTCACAACTTATTTTACGTCGAAATGAATCTTTCTTTTCGTGTTTGCGTAAACGATAGCTCTCGCGAAGTCCGCATTCCTCTTTCAGCCAATTAGCATAATGCTTTTAACAGTACTATGGGTATTCCACAAAAAATACCCACTGTAGTTAACCAATCAGTATGCGCATTATATGGAGAGCTAAGCAAGCTATGCTTTTCGTTTAATGCGCGTGCGCATAAAACACTATGCTAAAACCAGAGAATGTTCACGTTTCTTGAGTTTTCCCGAAGCGAACTTTTCTCGATTATTTCGTGTCGTTGTCGGCTCTTCCGTGACAGCGAACAGCCAAACACGTGAAACTGTTACGTTTAAACGCATTGTTTTGAAATATTGAAGCTAACAGCTATACTAGAAATTTGATAAAGCCAGTTAAAACAGTTGCATCTTTTTGACGCGTGACGCTCTCTGTTCCGTCCACACCACAACTGATGCACATAATTGTTGTAAGTTTCAGGGCACGTTCTTTTAAATGTATTTGCACGGTCATCCGGCTTATCATTTGTCGTGATTAGAACCTCTTTTAGATAAAAAACACAATCTATGAGTCAATAATGCTGTCAGACTGAGCATTGAGCAGATTTTGCTTCTAGAATCAGTACAGCTCTCTGCACATCTATAAAGCATTTGTTTGCAATTAAATTTTTGTTTGTAAAATTTTGACCTCCTTGACTAGCAAAATCGATTTATACGATTCATCCTGGCCGAACTTTTAGAACATTGTTATCCCAAGAAACAGTTCGCGGTGGCTTACACTTACAAACTCGAATGCCGGCGAAGTCATTAATTAAGAAACTAAGGACTCGATATGGTTCTGGGCCGAGTTGTTCAAAAGACGACTAGCCCTAACCCAGGGTAACTCTTAACATAGTAACTAACCCTGGATTAAGGCTTATAGTCTTTTGAACGATTGGGCCCTGGAACAAAACAAGCAAATGGTGCAAACAACGTTACAAACTGAAACTACGTACATTGTCTAATTTGTTACAGATAAGCTTGGCATAGCCCAAGTTGGTCTCTCTTTTGGCAACAGTGTGTTCCAACGGAGTCATGTTGCCATGATAAACTTCAACGTTTTCGTCTCCAAACCTCTCAACTGCTGCCTCTTCTGAGTAACCGATGGCTCCATACTCCAGTGGGGTAAAAACTGTGGTGGGCACGTTGACATAGTCACACTGAAAACAAGAGATAACCATAAAATAATAAATATTTTGGATTTTCCAATGACGATCAAGATGCTACTCTAGATCAAATGTCACTTCATCAGGTCGAAAGTAACTCACTTTTGAACCTGCTCAAACATTTCTTCTACATATAACAGAGCACGGGGATATCAATAAAGCATCGTGAAACAATGTCAAGCGCCTTTCTAGGCAATAACAGAATGGCATGGCAAGGTATTATTTTTTTTTAAAAAAGAAAATCACATTTAATAACGTGGAGAAATGGTTGAAACACATTTCATTTAGGAAATTATGCATAACATTTTCATAATAATACAAACATCTTAATAACCGAGAGCGAGGTCTGTCCGGGAGAATATTTTGGTGTTATGAAGTTGTCACATCTATTTCTAGCATTGCTTACCATCTCGTCGCTTCCCCCATACAATCGCTGTGCCAGAAGTTTACCGGCCTGGATAGCAACTGGAGTTAGCTCAAGTTTGCCCTCTGCTACATCACCAATGGCATACACGTTGGGCTTCGTCACACTCTGTTCATTCGCGTTTACCACCACTTTACCGTTCCTGGTGAAGTGTCACATGCCTGAGTATCGACTTTAGTCAAACAAGTGTGCAGGTATCGCAAAGCGACACGGGCATTTTTTGAAATAGTTGAAAACACTCGTGAGGTTAATCCTTAATTTCAATCGGCCTATGTGATTACCTATACTAATTTTCGTCTGTTGCCGCCTAAGCTGTCGGTAAACTGTCGGTGAACTGACAAATGATCTTACAAAAAAAATTGAAGGTGTGTTTCAAAATTTCCTGACACCGTTTTGAAGATCAGATATTATACCATTGCTATATCAAATTAAGTAATAACAAAACAAAACCTGTTTGAGTTGGAATTTTTCTTAAAGCCTTGTATGGTGCAAAAAGGTTTTAGTGGAGAAAAACGCATTTGAAAAAAGGCTTGCAAACCATTCTACTATTGAAACACATTTTTCTGTCTGAAAAGTCTTATCAATGCCATTAGTTTTCCCGCAAAAGCTAAAAAATGATATACTTTTACTATTCCGCTACTGTACCGTAACTATAATAAAAAGGCATGTAATACGATAGGAGTGTGAACGGGAGGACTACTACACAGGTATGGGTGAGCAACGTCAACGATAGCCAGCGTAGCTGCTGTTTTTAGGGGAGAGGAAAAGGGTCACAGTGTTTTAAGGGGCGAGCAAAATGAAGACCTTTTTCTTTGCTTGCGCATTCAAGTCACAAAGTGGCTCGCTTGATTGACACTTGGTCTTCCTAAAAAACAGCCACTATACAAGTTACATCCAATATGCTATAGGGTACCGTTATGGGTGGGAGTATAAAGTAAAAGAGTAGTAGACACATTTGCGTGTGCACATGCAAGTGTAAAGGTGGGTTAGGAAACACACAGGGGTTTGCAAACACAAGTGGGTAGGTGGGTATATACACATATTTATGTTTATAGGTGGGCATATGCAAGTGTGTAGCTTGGTTAGTTCACATGTTAGGTAAGAGCTTGATTCTCGCTAGGTACTGATTGGCTTTTTCGATGGCACTTCAGACTCAGCTGGTGGCACACAAGGTTTTCTCATATCGACATCACAGCAATATTAACGCAGCTGAACTGATACTTTAACAACCACAACTCGACTACTGTTTTTCGACAAAAAAAAAATCGTACAAACGTATAAAAAATACTTGCTCGCTCGGTCACAGAAATCGTTCTTTAAAGTCCAAATTGAGTTGACAACTTGTAACTGTATCACCGCTAAATGAAATACGAACCCTAACTGAAATAAATGACTCACCCAATATTGAAATAATATTTTAACCGTAAATGAAATGAAATGACTTATCCCAGGGTTGGTATTTCATTTAGCGGTGATATAGTAACTTGAACTCGATTCTAAACTCCGTGATTAAAGATTTCCATCAAGTTCATTTGACTGCTTTGCAAGTTTCTCATTTGTTTGCTTCATTATTTCTTTTAGTCAGCGGAACGAGGCGTTCCGAAACTGTACGATCATGGCCATCTTAAAGTGTGTGTCTACCGCTAACACAGTGAGCGTTTGTAAATGATTTAAGCGTACAAATCAGATTGCTTTTCGATATTTTAAAACTTCTTCTTCTCTGTTTTACTTAAGGTCGAACATAAAACGAACTTTGTCAGTTGCGAGTCCAGAGTCCGAAACCAATATGCTCGAGCTGGCGCCGCAAGGAATTGTGGGATTGCAAATTTGTCCGGTTTACACGACGGAGAAAAAACACTCCCGGAATCTTAATTTGGCTTACATCACAAGTAGCTCAGTAAAATTGAAAATCATCCAAACTTGTTCCATGAAAAGTAAGGGCGAGGTATTTTACCAGGAACAGAAAGGGTTAAAGATGGAAAATGACATTTTAATGGTGAATGATAATTTGAAATTTTTGGTCGCATATTTCGAGTCTCTTAATTTAGGAGAAAACTAATGTCGAACGCAGTACTTTGCTTAACCTAACTTCTAATCTTTATGCGTGTTAATCATAACATTACTGTAATAATGTTTTTATTATTTCCACCTTATAGATTCTCTACTATACTACTCTTGAAAAACTACCTGTTCCCAACTACTTAAAAAACGCAGGAATAATGGACCTTTGAGCATTTCCATCAAATAAATGATTTTACTGCAAACAGTTACTTTGACGTATTCATTGTTTTTGAGTCATGGCTTCTTTCCTCAGTTAAGAACAGATTTTTTAACATCAATAAAGACATGTTAGTAAGACTTGACAGAATAGTTTGTGGAGTGGAGGGGTTGGAGTTTGTGCTTATCCACTGAAAGTAACTTAGGTACAGAGCTATCTTCAACATCGTCCACTGGTTTTCAGCAACCATGGTTCAGCTTGCAGCACAAAAAACTAAAATCTTTGGTGATTTGCGCCGTATGCAGACCCCACGACGTCCCTCTGTCCTGCTTTAAAAACGACTTTGTTCCTACTTACAGCCAGGCATCGCTTCTTGGGAAAGAAATCATTGTTACCGGTGACCTGAACTGTGACCTACTTGCGACATGTTCGCTTAAGTAAACCTCACACAGCTTATTACAGAACCTATTCGAGTAACAGCGAAATCAGAGACACTACTGGAGGTTATCATAACCCCAAAGAAAGACCTGATCAAGGAGAGCGGTGTGCTGAAAGTCAGTATTAGCGACCACTTCCTTGTATATTGCGCCCTTAACCTTAAGGCCCCGAGGAGACCAGCTGCTGTAATTACCACTCGAGAGCCCCCTGGGGCACAGTTGGTCTTTTTGAACACATTGGTGACAAGGTTTCCACACTCAACAAATTACTTTCAGAGATCTTGTATACACATGCTCCGTTGAAAACCATGCCAAACACCGGAAATTACATGTAATAACGGCTGAAATTAAGAAACTTATGACACCAAGAGAAACGCTATTAAAACTTGCCTGTAAGACTGGACCAAAGCGACTGGGAAGCTTTTATGTCCTTGTGTCGTGAAATGAATTGTAAAATTAGGTTAGCCGAGATACAGACTGTGAGGAACGAAATCTCAAAGGAAAATGAAACCTCAATCTGGAAAACTGCGTGGCGGTGCATGTGTCCTGGTGGTAACTCCAACCTACCACACTCTTAGGACTGCTTAGAAATCCCAAACGAATTCAATGAGCAGCTGGCAGCAACACATACAGAGAAACTGGGTATTGACTTCTGAACTAAATCCCGAAAATACTGCCCTGGGTGATGATGGTCCAGGATTCTCCTTCACGGAGGTGACTACCGAAAGAGTCGAAGAAATAATTATGAACATGCCTTCTAACAAATCCCAAGTTAATTTGAGAGTAGTTACCTCCCACATATCTTTCAAGTCGTTACAGATATTTTCAACCATTCTCTAAGGTCAGGATGCTTCCGAAGGACTTGAAACTAGCTGAAGCGGTCGCTCATCATAAAGTGGGCGATCATGAAAAGGCTAAACAACAACCTGCCCATATCTCCACTTCCAGTACTTTCGAAGGTGTTGAGCGAATTGTTCATGAAGAGTTTCTCAAATACTTAACAAAAAATGACATGTTGTCTAACCACCTAAGCAGTAACAAATGATAACACTCCACAAAAACCCTCGGTATCCTCTTTACAAGCCACTTTCTATCTGGCTGTCGATAACAAAAAGATCACAGGCATATTAAAGCTCGATGTCAACAAAGCATTTGACAGTATTAAGCATGACACAATGCTCAAAAAGCTTCAAAAGTTTGGCGTTGCCGTTGAAGAATTAACTTGGTTTACGAGCTAAGTGTGAGACAGCAAACAACACGTCCGTATAAACAGTACATTCTCAAACTCCCTTACTATGCGACATGGTTGTATTGTTTCCATTGTGCATGTACGTACTGTCGTAAATTGTAATAATTTTTGTCGTGAATTGTAATGCCTGTCGTTAATTGTAATAGAGATATCAAAAATTATAATAACATACCTGTCGTACACTGCAATAACACGCCGTCGTGAATTTTACTAATTTGAGCTGTCGTGAATTGTAACAAGTCACTTGTCGTGAGTTGTAGTAACACTCCAAAGCTTTTGTATATGATTTATTTAGCTTTCCTTATTTTTTTGTAAATGATATAAAATGTAACCCCAGCATCATTAAAGGTCATTTATATCGGCACAACTGAGTTACAGGTGTGCAACAGTGGAACCTTTTCTTTTTAATCTCTTTCAAAAGTGACTTTTTCCCGAACTAAACCGTGATTCGTTCTTTTTCTTAACCCTACAACGCCGCTAAGAATGCCACAAGTGCTTGCAGATCTATAAGTGCATCAATAGCCAGGCTCCAGCGTATCTCTTAGACAACTACTACTTCTCGGAATAAACGCATATATATAACTTATTCATACTATTCTGTACAGATCTCCATTTAAACAAGCTATGCTGAACGGAATTTCTGTTTAAATAATGTAAATAAATAAATAAATAAATAAACATATAAATCAGAGAGCAAGATTTGGCCAGTCTTGAAACCGCCAAGAAAAGCACTCATTGAAGTGTTTGAACCAATTTCAAACATACTTGTGTCTTAAATCGATTTCAAACACTGAATTAGCGTATTCATAAACTTCACATTGCACGTTTTCCACACTTTACTAAATCTTGAAGGTACACAAGAAACGAATTTCTAGTAATTGTAGCATATTTGACATTTCGCAATTCCTCAAATTACACAAGCTTACTGCAATGAACCGCACAAGATGTATATTTTTTCATTCCCTTAAAAAAAACTTCTCTAACCAGTTTTTCGTGAACACCAGAACATCAATCGCACAAGAAGCAGCTTTTGGTCTTTGATAGGTTTGATAGGTTTATTCATACCTCTTGCAGGTTAAACCTGAATTACAGGCACGGTCAGTTCGGCAGCACCACAAAATTACAATACTATGCTAAATACCTCGAATATTTACATGAAACAAAATTTCTAAAGCGGTCCGTGTTCACCTAACGATAAACTATCCCGTAAATAATTTTTTCAGAATAACTCTCACCGCTGTCTTAAACAACTTGCTTAACCAGTAATTTAGACTCGACGCGTCCATTTCTTCGAAACCCGAATAGCGCCGCATATTTTTTATGATAGTGGTAATCGTTAAAATGGCCTGCTGACTGTATTAGAAACTTTTTTTCTTTGCATAAGGTCATTCGCTCTCTAAACCTGACAAACCCGCTCCTTCTTCGCTCGTAGTCGGACGCCAAATACCGCACTAAAACAATTTATCGTGCATGTAACTGCACAATTTCCCATTGTTTCATTTGAGAAGCCAAAGGAAAAAAAACCTGATACTTTATGAGTTCATCAGTTCTGTTGTGTGATGAGCACTTTACCTGAAGCATTAAGTTGGTCTATGAACATTGCAATAAACAGGTCTCTTTTGGTCGATTGAGAAACTATTTCATAAATTTCAACAATTTTTCGTTCTTCGTGTTTGATTGGGGATTCCAAACACCTTGAAACAATTAAAGCAATCGGCCGCCCCGTTTTCAAGCACTCGTACTTGTTTTCGAAATATTACATTTTAATCATTTCAGTGGCCATTGGACAGCAGTGCTTGTACATGTACAATTTTTTTATCCTGGCTCATGCAAGTAGCATGAAATCATCTAAAACTCATTCAGTGCTAAAATTTTGTTAAAAGATATTTTGTTAGTGACTTCTTTTGTATACAACAGTTATGAAGTGAGATTTATGCTAAGAGCAAAAAATAATGTTTAAAAACGGAGTATAGTTTGCATGTGAGGTTACATTTGAATAGAAGCCTCGAAAAGTATTTTGAAATAGAATAAACCCGTAACTATGTTTCTGATCCAAACTAATGTTTAATTATTGCCATGTTTCTACATGAAAAAAAATCTAACCCTTGAGTTAGTAAATTAAACTGTGCCGTTGGCTATTACATTACTGCATGTTTGTTGGTGAGGAGCAAAACCCAATGCCCATTTCAGCCATAGCCTTTTGCCAAGAGTCTTTGCTAAAAGAATGTATTAAAAACTCTATTTAGTGACAACTTTTATTCTCGTATTTTAGTCTTTTGTTGTCAAATTAGTACTTAGTAATATTGTATTGCACTTGATATTAAATTCAACATAACTAGTTCAGTTTTGGTGGACTCAGTCTTTCATCTTTCTTGTATAAATCATCTACTTCATATAACCGCTCTCGATCAGGGTTAGGACGATCAGTTTTGTTTGTTAACATTTGCAAACGAGGAGCGAAAAAGAATATGTTTTTGAAAACTGTGACTCAACACAACATTTCCTGATCCTGGATGGTTCTTGAAAGCGGGAAAACGGAGCGCGTGACACTTTCTTCGCACCATAGAATAGAATAGGGATAAAAATAGATAAAATAGCATTTTTGTTCGTAGAAGATAATGGGAAATAAAGTTATTTAAACTTTGCCTAAAGACAGTGATTTCGAATGCATATGATTGCAGTTCACCTTTCTCAGAAACAAATATTATAAATTACACAATTTAGCATCTACTGGATCCTGTTTACTTCGTGAAGGTAACTACAGTTTGTGCGAGCACTTCATTTTGAAGCCGTCTTAAAAAACTTCACATGAACCATAAAAAATAGTTAAATACCTCATTTTGTTTTGACAAAATTTCGAGCTTTTCTTTTGTTTATCTTCTTTTTTTTCTGAAACACTCGAAACGACGTAGTTGAGTGTAAACAAGAGGCATGCACGCAATATCAACAAACCATGGACAGAATCTAAGCAGTACTATCGATTCAGGAAGGGAACAAGTTACTAAGTTCTGCAAATAAAGAAAATCGCCTGTCAAATAAAGAAATCAAAAGTCTTGAAAGGCATTCACTTACAAGCCTTTTTCCCAGCTATCATATTTTGCTTGTGTAACTTTTTTTGCACATGCGTGCGGTTTTTTTTATTCTGTCAGTGATCATGACCAAGAAGGTGGGTGGCTGGTGTGGTAAATGAGGGGCATTTTGGTAGTGAGTAGGGGGTATGTGAGCATGTTTTGATAGCTATAGTGTTCAAGTGTAAATCACAACATAAGAGTTTTTCCTTATTGCATCTGATAATGAACAATTAGCGCAGCAATATTAGGGACGGTTGGGTGGCCATAGGATTGGCAGCAGATTTGCCTATCCAGCAACTGACGTCATCAGTTAAAATTTAACAATAAATGTTAACATCTCGAGAGCTATAACAATTTTTTACAAAACTTTTTCAACGCTGTTCCTGTATAGTTCATGTCACAGGCACTTCAACATACATTTTCCATCAAAACTCTTTTCATGATATTGGCTTGAATTTGATCACTTAGAAAGGCTCGACATAGAAGCAAAATTAGTTCTCTTTGTCTACAATCAAACTACCTACAATTAATTACAGAAAAAAAAGTTAGAAGCAAACTTCATCTTTACCAAACCACCTCGCAAATGATTGTGGAACTTTGCTTATCTATGTGCAGGTGTGACATCAAGTTTTTAAGACGACAAAACAATGAAACTTGAAAAACCACAAACAGCAAAGGAAATTGTACTCCAGTCGCGGTCCAGTGAGGCATCGGGCAAATAAGACAACGGACACTTGTCAATTACGCTATGAACACGTGCAAAACTTTACAATGACTTTTTTTTCACTCGTTGAAAACTGATCTAAAGTTATATTTTGTTCAACTGAATAGCTTAAGCAGAAAGAAACGAGAGTAGCATAGTTTTTATTTTGCTGTTGTGTGCCCCAAATCGGAAAACACCTAACTTACTTTGCATGGAGTTGAACACCTATTTTCTCCAAGCCAATGCCACGTGTGCAGGGGTCCCGACCAATGGCAAATAGAACAGTGTTGCATTCAATTACTTCTTCTTTACCACTCTCCAAAAGCTTGTAATGGACTTTCAACTTCCTAGGTTGGCTGTCCTCAACTAATTCAACCTAAAAAAAGAAGCGTTTTTAGGAATGTCACACATACTAAGAGGGTGGTAGCCTTAAATGAATTTATGTTTTCTCTTTACCCTATAGACATAACATATGACAAGGAATGCGATCACTTATGAGCCCGCAACAATCTCATCACGAATTTCTAAAGGGTACAAAGGCTGTACTGGTCTGCTTAACGTTGCTGTCTTACCTCGCGTTATTACTCTCACTTTTGCACCACGCACAACATTGTCTCTCTCTTTCACTAATTCTTCTATTACTGCCGGCTTCCACTGATTTCTTTTCTAACCCTCTTCAAACACTGTGACAATGTCTCCTATCTGCACTTACTCTTGTTTCTTCCTCGCGCGCTTGATACGATGAAACTATCTAAGGCAAGTCAAGTATTCTTTTCTCCACCTTTCCCAGAAATGCTCTAACCTATTGCTCAAGTATTTTAGCCGCGCGCTACAATCTAGCTCGTGACCTACATTGTCTGGCTCCACTACCTCGTCAGGTATGCCTATAATGCGTCTGCCAAAAATTAGATGTGAAGGTGTTAGCATCTCTTCGTCTGCTTCATCATATTCATAAGTTAATGGCCTACAGTTAATTGCTGCCTCAACTTCTACCAATACAGTTGCTAATTCGTCGAAAGTTAATCTTGCATTACCCAAAACTTTTCGAAGGCACTGTTTAACACTTCCTACCATGCGCTCAAAAAAACCTCCCCACCAGGGTGCCTTCTCTAAATTGAACCGCCATTCAATTCTCATGACGGAAAGCTGGGCTCTTACTTCTGGGTGGTTGTACAACCTTCTTAACGCTTTCTCTACTGCTTGGAATGTCTGAGCGTTATCTGACACAATTACTACAGGTACGCCTCGCCTAGCTGCAAGCTTTCTAAGACATCTCAGAAACGTCTCTGCCGATAAATCTTCTACCAACTCTAAATGAACTGCTCTAGTCACACAACACGACAATAGTGCAATGTAAACTTTATCCATCCCTTCTTCTGAAGGACTCTTAACATATAGTGGACCTGCAAAATCCACACCAACCTTTGAAAATGGCTGAGCTTCGGTCACACAAAACTCTGGCAAGGCTGCTGTCATTGGCGCTGCATAAGGCTCACCGTTTTGTCTCTTGCAAACTATGCAGTTTACTTAACGCTTTCTTTACTGGCTGTCTGCCTTGGGGCACCCAGAATTTAGCTCTTACCTGCGCTAATGCCGCTCTCACCCCTCCATGCAGCATCATTTTGTGGCAGTCTGAGATCTATAGCTCTGTCGGCCTATAGTGCTTAGGCAACACTATCGACGTCTTTGTCTTTTGTTCTGAGTTAACCAGTCTACCTTGGCTCTTCAGAATCCCTGCTGACTCCACTAAGTCTAACTGATTAACAAGTTCTTTAAAGTTCTCTTGCATCCTTAACTCTCCCTGTGCTACTTTAATCCATGCTAACTCGGCTCTGTCAATCTTGCGTGCGTTTAACTCGCCACCAGATTTGGTTTCCCCTTTGTGACACGCTTTAATATTACTCACGAAACGCATCACCCATGCACTAACTCGTAACATGCACCTATCTATTTTTCACATTCTAAAACAAACAAGACGCTCTAGGAGCGTACACTCGTGTCTAATGGGAAAAATAATGTTTAGGCTTTCAATATTACGGAGTTTTGAAATTAAACGACTTACGAGTTGTTTTAATTTATCAAAGCACTTACAGTAACGTGTTCCATTGTTGAATTCAAATGGTTTGAACTACAAAATGAACTATCTATAGCTATTTTACGTACTGATACGAATAATTCTTCGTACAGATTTTCTCTTTGCACAAAGCACATTGGAATTATTTCACGGAGCGGGGGATTCTACCAGGATGAAGATTCACGTGTACACGAGTTCAGATTGAATGGAAATCTATATAAACCCGACTTGCTATTTAGTACGTTTTCTCGCAATGTTGCATGACTTTTCCGGTTAAAGTAGCACTTTATTAAGTTGGGACCGCTTAAAGGACCCTAGAATGGATCTTGAAAACTTTCGAATTTGTAAGAATAAAACTTTCATTAATTTCTGAAGCCGCTTATTACTTGTACTTGAAGGCAATTTTTTTAACCTGAATTCATTGTTTCCATTATCTGAAATAACCTTCTTGTTCCCTTTTCCACCGAAGTAACCCAAGCTTTCATTCACGAGACACAAAGCTTATATGGCCATTATACATATACTGTATAAAAGAAGATTAAGCATCATGGCTTTGATGGATTTTTTCCGTAAGGCCGAAGCGCGACTAAATAGCCTTAACAATAGTGATTTGCACTCGATCTGATTTTAAAGTTGCTCATTCTAGCTTTTAACATTTTCTCAAAACTTGAAATCAATAGATCGTCAAAACTGAAGTTAGAATTCTCAAGGTCAAATTTACAGATTTTTATCAAAAAAATGGCTTTTCCTTGCAATTGCTAGCTTGCGGTCTGACACTGAGAAACACAAAACTTTGACATGCAACATAAATGTCACAATCAATTTTCAATTTCAAGTTCAAGAATTTGAAATCAAGATGTTTTTCTTTTGATAGTAC
>JANVCF010039008.1:0-13628 GCA_025388745.1 Hydrozoanthus gracilis
CTACTGACCTAACTCTGTTAAAACTTTGTGCACAAATATAATGATTGTGGGACCTGACTGGAGAAAGCTGTAAAAAAATTGTTTTGTACATGCATGCTAATGCTGTGTATATATGGAGGTGGTACAGAAGTGTATTATAAGACATGGACAATCATTTTGTTACAGTGGAACCTGGCTATAGCGAAGTGCCATAACAGCAAAAACATGTTTGTTCTTGTGGGGTCTTCCTGTAGCGAAGACCCCTATAATGAAATATCTGCTAAACAGCAAAATATTTGTTTTAGCTGGGTAATTTAATGAACAACAATTACCTAAAGAATCAATACTGTGTACACATGCATGTTCGTATTCATTTGATACTGTAAACTGTCACTGTAACATGTTGTCAATGAGGATTGTAAATTTTGAATACTTTCGATTCAACTGTTTTTTACTCAAATCTCTCATCTTTACAGGCTGCTAGACATAAGTGACCAGACAAAATATTAATTATATGATATCTAGGGTAAATTGTGTGTTAGGACTGTTCATTATAGTCAAGGTATTGCTATGTTATTTGGGAGTTTAATTTGTTTCCACATATGTTACTTTAATTCTGCCAGGCTATATGATTTTGCTAATAGTAATGGCTGGGTTTGTTATACCCGGGGCTCACCATAACCTAACTGTCATCTTCAACAATCGTCTTTTGTTCTATTGCATTTGTTAACCCTTTCAGTCCCAAATATGTCAAATGATGTATTACTAAATTCTCCCTACTAGAACCCATACTTTTCCTGTTACCAGTTTAGGAGAATTTTGACTTTCATCCTCAGTAGTTTGCTATGCTCGATCAATTTCTATTTTCTCATTACTAAATGCCTTATATTGTATGAGTTATGTAAGGAGAAGTTAGATGTTGATAAATTGGGACTGAAAGGGTTAACAAAAACAAAACTGACTAAAATTGTTCTTACCCATTACTTGCAACCTGCAGTTTGTGGATGTTTTGATCATGGTATCACAAACAATGGTAGTTGCAATGTGACGACTGGCCAGTGTGAATGTCGACAGAATGTAACTGGTAGACAGTGTGACAAGTGCAAAGACACCTTCTGGGGCTATCGAGAACAACCTGTTGGTCACTGCAGGCGTAAGTTTAACATTATCAAAATATAATAAAAACTCTTATACTTAAGCATTTTTGTAAGGCCAAGATTTGAATGAGGCCTATATAAGGTACCATTTTATTCTATAGAAGTTCTTACAACTAAAACAGTACAAAAGTTTTCTTCAAAGACAAAAAAATTTAAAGTAAATTTTTGTTGTTTGCCAGGGCTACATCAGTAAGGTTTGATTCCTGCTGACAATCAAAATGCTTGTTTACATTTTAAGCAAACTTGGAACAGAGATCAAACTCATACATGGCATATAAAAATATCCAGAAGACCATATTATGATGTTTTCAGCCTTCAAAGCTGTCTTTAGCCGTCAATACTCCAGGGGGAGGGGGCTACTCCTTTTATTGCGATGGTGTTATGAACATCATAGTTTTTAGGGGTTAAAATTATCTGTCCAGGAATTTTTGGGGGTTGTTAAAAAAAACCCTCTATTAAACCAAGAGCCTGGTATTTTTTAGTGTTTAAAAATGTGAAAATAATTGGACTGTTTGCAGTCCCGTCTTTTGGCAAAAAAGCCTACTGACAAGAAGTTAGGACAACTAGGGGGAAGGGAGTATATATGTATGTGATCTACATTTTTATCACACTTGTGTTGCAGAGTGCTTGTGCACCCCATCTGGGACAATAAATGGTAGCCTCAGCTGTAATCAACTTGATGGGCATTGTCAGTGTAAACCAAACATTCACCAAAGGCGATGTGATGCCTGTAGAGATGGCTACTTTGGCTTTCCCACTGAGGTTGGGACAAGTATAGACTGTAAACAATGTGATTGTGACTATGGTGGGAGTGTTCAAGAGATTTGTGAGAAAAAGAATGGTAAGTCAATCAATTTTCCCCTAATGAATTGTGGGGGAAGGGAAGTTCAACAGAGGTCCATATTTTATACCCATGTTTTTTTTTACCCCAAAAACATTTTGTCTGCCCCCCCCCCCCTATATTGGCATATCCAGCTAATGGAGCATATTTTATTGTTTATTTGATATGACAAAAAGCACAACACCCGAAAAAACCCTGCATTTTTTTGCAAAACACCATAATATCCTAGTGTCTTCCATACGACCCAAAAAATTCCTTTTGACCTCCCCCCACATCAAAGTATGCAATTTGGCTCTCTTAGTTGGGAGTCCAGTAGTTAGAAGGTGGAAAAGTGGTTGATTAATAGGCAAAGCATTTGTTAACCCTTTCAGCCCTAAGGCATTTGTCAACATCTAAATTCTCGTTACAATAAACAAAAGAAAACAAGCTTGTTAGTGCTGAGAATATGAAATTTGATCATCAAACAAAAACTCTTAAAGATGAGTTAAGAAATTCTCCCAAACTTCTCATAGGAATACTATGGACTGAATTTGGGAGTATAAAAAACTCATCTTTGAAAACTCTTAGGGGTTAAAGTGTTAAGTTAATTTGCTTGATTTGACAATACTTTGTGTGTGTGCTCTGCCACAGAGTAGGTCTAGTCATGCCCCATAACTGTTTGTCCCTGGCTCGCCATTTTAACATTCACATAGCCTTATTCTCCATTCTCCTATCGAAACCTTCTGTCTAACAGAAGAGATGGACGTTATTTATAAATACTTTATGAAATAATGTAGTTTCCTTCCATGTGTTAGACTTCGAGCAATCCCTCTTTTCCATTTTTACTTTGTCAAAGCCAGTAAATTTTAGATGCTGGATGTGAGAGAAATTATAGCACTAGGACAAAACATAATGAGTAGAGGGGGAGGGGGAGGGGCTTTGGTTCTAGCCCAAGTTTTCTCTCAACCTTCATCTTGATTTTATACCGGCTTCAACAGACTAAATAGGGAAAGTAAGTATAACCTATGTATAACTAACAGCAACAATAAGTAAGTTAAACTTTTGCTGACTTTTAAATCTTACCTTCAAGTTTGTACTTTCACATTTCTGTTCTAGGTACTTGTTTATGTCGAAAAAACATAACTGGAAATCGATGTACTGAAGTGGAGCAGGGTTACTTTGTTGGTTTCTTAACACTACTGAAATATGAAGCAGAATATGCTGTGGGAAATGGAATCCAGACATCTTACATTGACGGATTTCAAAGTATCTTCTCAGGGAGAGGCTATAGTAAGCTACAGAATCTTCAGTGGGTTGCATTTCAAGTCCAGGTTCCGATTACATTTAACTTCCATGTTGTACTGCGCTACACAACCCATTACTCAAACAATGCCTCCATACAGCTGCATATAACAGCTGACCGCATAGAAAACTGTATCACAGTGAACAGAACTCATGTCAACACGCCAGTGGTGAAAGGTAGCGGAAAAGCGTGGAGGATACAATCTCCAATCAATATCTGCAGAAACCAAAAATACACTTTCAATGTGACATTCTTTGGGGAAAATTCAACTCTTGAGTTAGATTCATTACTCTTACTGCCAGATGTCACTCAAGTGAGCGTTTACAAGCTGTCACAACTCCAACCCAGACAAATTGGATACACTGTTAGCGATATGGAAGAGTGTGTTGCTAACTACACTACACTAATGGGAACTCGGAGAAGTCTTGAAATATGTAAGAACATTTCATTCTCAGTCATGGCAGAGGCATTTGATGGTGCACTCGGTAAGTTATGTAAATTTATGAAACATTGTTTGTACTAGCAAATAATTCACAATTTGATTGCTTTCAAAATAGAAGCCGCGTAGCTTCACTGAAGTTAAAGCGGGTGTAACTAAAAATGCATAGCTCTACCAATACAGTTATAATCCACATCCCTTCAAGGCAGTTCTATTTTTTCTTTTCACACATTAATTTCTTTAGAGACACCAAAAACAAAAGACGAAGCGGCTATGTTGATGTCCTACACAAAAGAAACATTAAGTCTCTTTTGTTCTATGACACCGACTGAGCCGCTAGGACGTAAGGTAAAAAAAAAGGAATCAATATTTTCCCCCTTAATACCATGTTAGCAAGATTGGGTTACAGTAGCTATGTTTTTTTGAAGCTTTAGTCCCAAGAACTGCGTTTTGTATTCTGCCGTTCTGATTCGTTGTCTTTCCACGATTTATTTCTAACTCCATTCCATGCTAAACATCACCTGTCAAAACCTCAAACGATTACCACCAATGGTTTTTGTGTTATTTGGTTCGTTTGAATTTGCCCCCTTCAGAACGGGTTTATATGTTTTCCTTTTTTTGCTTGAAGAAAGTAATATTATCGTTTACTTTCTTCTAATAATTACACAGTCTCAAATTAAGTTCTATTTACACTATAAACTATAAAAAACCTTAAGAATCAGCTCTAACAAGTTACATCTTGACTAACGTAAACTTTTCGTTTGTTTTTCTCATCTATTTCGTCCAATCCACAGCCTGCAAGTGCAATGCATCTGGTACAATGGCTGGTACTGCGTGCGACCCTTATGGGGGTCAGTGTCAATGTAAGTTAGGTGTAACCGGTCACTCCTGCGACCAGTGCAAACCTGGCTATTTTGGATTCTCTCAGGACGGATGTAAACGTGAGTAACAATCTCATTCTGCCACCGATCGTTTAATCCAAAGTTAATTGAATCGAATGGAACTATTTCAAAATATTTGGAACAACTGTTCCACGTTCAAACTTGTGTGCAACAATAATGCAAACAAGTTTCATAAAGTAATGTTACTCGGCCAAATTTATCTTTTAATCGCAACTTCGACTGTTGTTACTGTTTACTTATTTAGCGTCACTACTCTTAGGTAGTCGGAGAACTGAACAGGTTTAACAACCCAATTACTGGACTCCGAGGGCCTACGGTTTAACGTCCTTATCCGAGAAGACGCGAAAGTCTAACCGTTTGCAGATGTTAGAGCAAAGGCAGTACCTTCTCCTCAGTTATTTTAAGACCCTGAGTGAAGGTCCGGCACCGGGAATCGAACCCGGGCCTCCCGCGCCCTACCAACTGGGCTAACTAGGCGGCAGACAAGTTTTAGCTAAAAAGTTTCAAATTGTAACAGCGGCTTTACTTGTTAGCTTAGTTTTCAGCCAAGTAAATTTTTAACGTTTTTCCAATCTTGATTCACTTTACCCAGCATGCAATTGTAGTGACAAAGGCTCTGAACATCTTGTCTGTGATGTCAACACTGGACAGTGCCCTTGCAGAAAGGGTGTAATCACTCAAACATGCAGTCGATGTGATAACAACCTTTATGGATTTTCCACTGGCAAGGGGTGTGTGGAATGCGAGTGTAACGTCAATGGCTCAGCTGAATTGCAGTGCGATGATCTGACTGGGAAGTGCCCGTGCAAAAACAGCACAGCTGGAGATAAATGTGACCAGTGCAAACAAAATTTCTTTAACTTCACTTCTGATGGATGCCAGTAAGTGTTGGTCTTCCTTTTTAATTCTTTTATAATATAGAGGGCAAAACTTCTCGGTGCTGATTGGACGCTGGTATATACTCGAAGTTATCCGAAATTTTCAAAAAGTCTTAAAAACGCCTTCGAAAAACGTTTTCTAGTCATTTCTGAAAATTTTCAGAACTTTGCAAAGATTTTCCAAAAATTATTTTAAATTCTACAAATGCCTTAGAATCGTTTTGAAACCGTTTGCGAACATTTCCGAATGTTTCGAGAGATTTCAAGATTTTTAAACGCGAAAAAACTTGGGATGACTAAACATGTTATTGTTGGTTTTGAGTATTTGTGTAGTAAGCCTCAAGGAATTGCAACCTCGACCTGTTGTAACTTGAGTCGATGACTTCCACATACCCGTGAACGGTATTGAAAGTATGTTCTCTCAAGTTGACCTTGACCTAATGCCCAAAGATTTCCGATATGGCGATAAATTGCAGTAAACGAAGGCCTAAAATCCTCGAGATACCTAGAGTTATTCTACGACGCAAATAAAAATACTGTCTGCGCTTGTAAATAATTCTCAACATGACTATGACTTGAAATAAACTCGAAATATTATTGTATAAGTTCAACATTCGTTTCTTGGTCCAAAACTTGGATTTACTGAACAATGTTTTCTTTTCTTGGGTTAGTTATTGTAATGATGTATTAGGTTGGCGATTTCTAAATATTTGTTAGCAAAAGGTAAACTCTGGTTTTCCTGTTCCTACAGAGAGTGTAACTGTAATGAAGGTGGATCGAGGTCTCTGCAGTGCGACCTTCGCACAGGCGTATGCGCGTGCAAAAACAACACCGTGGGCATGAAATGTGGTTCTTGTGTCGATGGGACGTACAATATGGATAAAAACAATCCTGACGGATGCGCTCCCTGTTTCTGCTATGGTCGTTCAAACGTATGTTCTTCAGCCACAAACTTTATAAGGTCGAGTGTTACAAGAATTGTTAATCCCACTGAGTGGAACATTGGAAAGACTCCTGACAATGAAAGTCTGTTTGATTTAAAGTATGAAAATGGCCTGCAAACCAAATACAATGGTGGAAGCGGTAATATCAGAATTGTTTTCGCTGCACCTATTGATCCGTTTTCGAAGGATATTCTCGTTTCATATGGACAGCAACTCCTGCTGAGCATAGAACACAAGAGTGGCCAAAGACCAAATTGGACCGTCGAACTTGAACCTATAATGGGAAGTAAAGTCATCTTCCCAGTTACTCCTAAGCCTTCTCAAGCTGTCACTACATACAGTGTGCGGTTCCACGAGGATCTTGCTACAGAGCCACTGTCTGCCTTCCAACTGCAATCGAAGTTGGCAAACGTTAGGCGCTTGAGAATAATAGCTAATGCTACTGGCCAGGGAGAATTTATTTTCAAGAGTGTGTCCTTGGATACAGTAGAACAAAGCAGCAACACTCTTGGAAAAGTTGGACATGTGGAGAACTGTACTTGTCCCTTGAATTTCACCGGCCTCTCATGTGAACTGTGTAATTCAGGTATTTTTTCAAACGAATTAATTCTATTGTTTTTGCCATATCAGTTGCTTTGGCAGTGTTGCAATTGTAGGTATTGATAGTTCCATAACTAAATAGAGCAAATGTACATCATATTGTATCTCTCTTTTTACCATATCTAACGTGAAAGACGCTGTTTATTCCATGTCCACTTTTTACCCTACATTGTAGTTTTGCTCGTTTGTAAGTACGCTGTTTTACTTTCATTTGACAAAAATCATCAAGTTAACAGAATCCGAAAAAGCAATCAACCAACACCTAACGTTTACAGAACGTTAAAGAACATTAGTCAGTATAAGGTTTGTTCAAATCAAGACACGCAAAATTATTCGCTATTCGTTGTTCATCCAAATAAAACTGTGGTAGATAAAATAGTATAACGTGGATCATTGATAAACAAGTGGTTTACTGTTTAACTTATTCTTCCCACTCAATCGGCGCTAACCTACAAAGGGAGACGCTTGAACACAGGCTTAGCCATTCAGTATTGGTGCCACAATTTGTTTTCAATACACAATCACTCTTGAGCCTTCGATGTCATTTATCTTGATGGTCCGGGAAGGAAATATGTGTTCCTCATTTTGTTTCCCTACTTTTTAGAACACATCTTTTTCCTACTAGTTACACAAATAAACCGGTATTGATGACTCAAAATTGCAGTTGTCTAATATCAAGTTTAGTTCAACTTTAAACTTACACAAGATTGTTTTGTATGAAGGGTACCGACGCGAAATTCCTGGGCGACCGGAACCTTCAAACAAGTTTGTTGGGTGTTCCCTGTGCTCGTGTACTGGCAGGTCAACTGAATGTGACCCAGAGAGTGGAATATGTAAAAACTGCCGACTGGGCTCTGAAGGAGATCACTGCGAGCGATGTCAGCCCAATGTGGATAACAAAACCGATTGCACTCAATGTCGTTCTGGCTTCTATGGACTTGGAATGCCAAACTTTAATGGATGCGTAGGTGAGACTATTGTCCTTTTCAATCGATAGGGATCGAGGGGATCTGTAACACTCCACTGTCTTTTGCTTGTTTGGTGTGAAATCGAAGGAGTAATGTTTAATAGTGGCTGATTGAAATACCTGGTAATCAACAAATTTAGTTTAAGCACTGATGGCTCTTTTTTATATTTTTAGACACTTTAGGACACAACTGTCTCTACTTAACACTACAATGGCCATGGTTTTATGAAACATTTAAGCAAAATCTGTATGTTTGTATCTCATAGAATTACTCATGTACAGCATTCTAACGTTTTAACTCTCAGCCCAGTAACTCGAGTAAGAGTATTTTGAGCCGATCTCAACGATTTTCAGTAAACAACACAAACTGGTGTTTTTGTTAATGAATATCGAAAAATATTTTTATTTTTTGGAAACTGTGACAAGGAACTGCTTGCTCTCTATCAGGAATCTCAAAGGTGTTTTCGTTTTCAGAATGCGACTGTGTCTTGGGAAACACGCCATATGGCAACGGTACGGTGTGTAACATGACGAATGGCCAGTGTTCATGTAAACCCAAGATATCAGGCAGGAGATGTGACCGCTGTCACGAGAATGCGGTCAATACATCAAGAGGTTGTACGGGTAAGTGCGTCTTCCGAACTCCTTGCCTAGCTCTATTGCCGTTGATAAACAGGCACAGGTAAAGGCGAAGTAATACGAGCAACATTCTTGTCCATCTTGTAGCGCGACATTGTTGCTTTGCAGGTTGGGACGTGAAATTGCGCGTTTAACCACATACTAGGAAATCTTGTAACGCAACAAAATTCGCTCTCGTACTAGCTGCTGATAAACTCCAATTTCCAACCGCCGAGCAATCCAGTCTCTCACACAAACTTTTCTTTTTCCTTTCGGACGTTTTTCGTTTTCATCTATCGGTAATAAAAGAGAAAGCGCTGCTGCCTGCTTTCTCTTTTACAAAAAGTCGGGTGGCATCTTGTTTGTTTACCTCTCGCGCTTGCTCGAAACTTACCAACCAGAGGACCAAAACGAGCACAAAAGCGAACTTTGTTGCGTTACAATTTTTCTAGTGTACGATAAAACGCGCAATTTCACGTCCCAACATGCAAAGGAGCGTGTTTCAGACTGTCTTGAAAACAAAACAACCTCTAAACAACTTACTCTCTCAGTTTTGTGACCAGTCTCTGTTTACTTCACCGACGTGATACCAAGGCTCTGCGCATCGAAACGTAAAAAAAAACTTGCCTCTTTTCTAGAGTTGTAACTGTTCAGTTCATCTTAATACCTTCAAGTTTATGAAAATAGAAACATAGTGTAAATTTATGTGTTATACAAAAGTATTGACAGCATACATAAATCCTTACAAATGCATTAATTTTATCTGACACTCCTGTTTTTTCTTCTGTCTTCAAGATGAAAACTGTATTTCGTGAAGAATTAATCCACTTGCGGTTCTTTTTAGATTGCCCAGAGTGCTACCGCCTGCTGCAAAGTGAAGTTCATGTAATTAGAAGTGACATAAGAAGCCTTCAAGATATAGTTTCTCGCCTCAAGAATGGTTACATTGGCGACCTGACGTTTGCGCAGCGGCTGAACAATTCAATCGCTTCAGTTCGCTTACTAGTGAATAAAGCTAACAACTCTTCTGGGATTGAAGGAGGACTTTTCGAACAGCTAATTAAAATGAACCAAACCCTCCGTGACCTTGACGAAGCCTTGAAAGATACCATGGAGACTGAAACCAACTCAATGGAACAAGATACTAACACGATAGACAAACAGACAAACAGAACAAGAGAGATGATTACTTTGCTTAACCGAACAATATCACAGAGTTATGGTATACTTAATAGTTTTGTGAAGGCTGGGATTGAGGAAACTGAAGATCTTGTAAATTTTCTCTCCGGAAAAGTGCCAGTTATCGGGATTATGGCAAATCAGTCAATTGCACATGCACAAGAGCAAAATAAAAGTGGTGAGAGCATCCTTTCTACAGTTGAGACTAGTGATAAACTGGTAAAGGAATCAGTGAGACTTTCCAGGGGAGCTGCTCAAGTGCACAACAACACTTTAATTATGATCGAAGAGCTGAGAGCAAACGCGAGTACTGTTCATACAATCGGACAACAGTTAAGCACCATAGTTGGTACCTTACACAACAACGCAACATTGATTCTTAACCGAACTTTCGAGGTATTAGAAGAGGCTCGTGCCCTCAACCCCGATAACAGCAACGCTTTGAAGCAACTCTTATCTGCTGCAAAGGCTGCCTCCGATAATGCAACACTTCTTAACACGCGGATAGAGGCTCTTACGAGGCACTACACAAACCTCACTGCTGAAATCAACAGACTTGAAACAATTACCGAAGACTTGATGAAACGAGTCAAAAAAACTGAGAACGCTGCTGTGGAGACTCTACGTAAAGCTAGGGCCGCTCACAGCCTGGCTACTGATGCTGTTGCTTTGGCTGGTAAGACGCACAGCGATTCAAAGGAGATGTTGAAGATTTTAAAAGAATTTGTAAATCAGTCAAGACAAGCACAAGAGCTTGCTCAGCAAGCACTAACCAAGGTCAGCGAGGCAAACCGAACTAGTGTAAATGCAATTACACTTGCGGAAAGAGTACACTCCACCCTTCAGAGTGCAGTGGTTTATGCCTCCAAGTCGCTAGCTTCAGCGGTGCAAGCAAAAGACCTTTCCAGCAGGGAAAACCAGGTTTGTAGTGGACTGAGATGTTAATGTATAAAGTTATGGGGCTTAAGTAATTAAATTTGAATCAATTTACCGGTAGTCGCGCCCAGTTAAGACTGTTGAACCCAGCCAAAGATAAGAAGTTAACGGGAAAATAAGAGCAAGTTCTATAAGTTGTTGTACAGATAAATTTTTGAACCCTTTTAACGGAGGGATCTGTCTAACTCTCATACCGTAACCATAGTGATAAGTGAAGCTATCCTTGTATCAACCAGGAACAGCTGTGATTAGTTCAATGAACATTTGAGGCTTACCGGCGCGGTGTCTTCTATTGTCTTATTTCCAAATGTCAGCAGCTGTAACGCGTCAGATTCAACTTTGTAGTTCTGTTCTTTGTTCCTCAAACATATAATTGGCCATCACAGATTTCCTTCGCTTGTTAGGATTAACAATATAAAGGGGATTTGATTTGTACCTCAACCCTTCCCTAACGATAAAACAATGACCGTTTGGATCAGTGACCTTTGACTAAGCAACTAAATATGAATCCTGTATTTCCCCTGGAAACTTTGGTAAATTAGAGAAAGTATTTGTTAGCTCAAGAGAGCAGAATTGGGTAAAAATTTCTCGAAAAAGTGTAAAATCTCGAACATACTTCCAAAATTTGTGTCCCTAACATTACCAACTACATTCACACTGGTGATACGGTAAGTAACGTTGAAGGTTACAATCGTCTCCGTTACTTAAAATAGAGAAGGGACCTTGTAGAAATTTTATTAATGCTTTCGTTTTTTCCTGTTTAGAACGTCTCAAGCACCCACGCACTTGCAAAGGATTTAGAAGTAGGAGCAACTAGCAGTAAACACAAACAAGACTATCTTGGAAGCGTTAAACAGAATGTCACGGTCAAGCGACCGTCCTCCCAACGTCTCTCAGATTCGTGCAAATTTAATTACTCAAGAAATGCACAGGACGCCCGATCTAGCGCGCTTGAGGCGCATAGCAAGTCAGATCAGTCGGACAAAAGTGCCCAGTTATCCCGACAGGCGGTGAATAAGTTGCTATTGGACATAAAAAATTTACAATCCGTTAACACTACGCGATTGAACGACCTTAAGAAAGAGATTGCAAGACTACGCACGGAGTTTACAAGCCTTGATGTTGAACGTATGAATTCAGAGTTGAAATTTGCTAGAGATGAACAAGCTAAATATATTGTGGAATATCGACAGAAATTGCAAACCATAAGAACTCAAACAGAGGAAATGAAGCAGTTACACGATTCCCTACAATCAGTCCCTTGTAACTGATAATGTAATGCAACAGTCAACGAAAATTGTTGTGCAGATTGCGGCAGTAAATGGCAACAGGTGCAAGTCGAACGCGTTGTATCACCTTGCGTTGTTTACTTTGAAAGCTGGAGAAAACTAATGAAGAATAAAAAATTCATGTGGTATCTCATCTAGCGACACTAACAGCGAAAATTCGTAGGTTATTAAGAACAAAGGTCGATTTTAGTAACTAGGCCAAGTATTATTTTTTGTGTTTGCATATTTTTGTTTTCATTGCACGAGGAAGGTTTACATTGTTTTTAAATGTATTTTTATACTTTCATGTAAGTAAAATTTGGACGCATCAGTTCTTTTAGAGCGCTGCTATTAAGAATTAATTTTTTTAGAATGAATTATTTAAAAATAATAATAATTTTTACCTACGTCTTCACCTTTCAAGAATATGACGATGTAGTGCCCGATTATCGGCAGTACGGTGGACATAGTAGAATTGTAATCCTAGGGTCGTGAGTTTGAACCCCGCTCAGACCACTGCATTGTTTTCTTGAGCAAGATATGCCTATCTTGTTCCGGTCGACTCAGCTGTGTAAAAGAGTACCAGCTTCTGCTGGGCCTCACCTGCGATGGATTAGTGTCCTGTCCTAGGGGAGTAATATACTTGCGTCCTCTTAGCACTACGAAAACCAGGGATAGGCACCGGCACGACGGGACGTGTAGGCTCTAGAAAAGCTTTATTTAACAGTGCCCGATTATCTGTTAATATTCTGTCAAAGTTTCTATTCAATTGCTTTAGCTCAAGAAACTGAAGCGAAAATTTGAATACGATTAATCTCCTTATTGTTTAGCGTGTATTAAGCTTCAAGTTGTAAAAAAATCTGTATTATAGGATTTTAGGCGGAGTAATTGATGTAGTTTCCTAACGCCGCTTGAGAAGCGAGGCAGGAGAAATCAAACAACACTTGATAGGATTTTTGGTAGCAAAAAAGAATAATATATAACCGTTCAAAGAAACCTTAATCGTCCTGGTTTTATTGGTTCCGTGGTACTGGATGAAAGGAGAGTCTTGGGTAATGGATCACGGGAAAGTTTTGGGTAATGGATCACGGGAAAGGCAAGGGAGAATTTTAGTTAATGGGTCAAGAGGTGTTTGGGTTAGAATTCAAGGCGAAGTTTTGGGTAATATCAAGGGGAAAAGTTATGGTAATGGAAATAGGGAAAGTTTTTGGTAATGGGTCAAGGGGGAGTTTTGAGTAATGGATCAAGGGAAAGTTTTAAGTAATGGATTAAGGGAGAGTTTTGGGTTATGGATCGAGGGAGAGTTTTGGGTAATGGATCAAGGGAAAGTTTTGAGTAATGGATCAAGGGAGAGTTTTGGGTAATAAATCAAGAGAGAGTTTTGGGTAATGGATCAAGGGAGAGTTTTGAGTAATGGATCAAGGGAGAGTTCTGGGTAATAGATCAAGGGAGAGTTTTAGGTAATGGATCAAGGGAGAGTTTTGAGTAATGGATCAAGGGAGGGTTTTGAGTGAATGATCAAGGGTAAGTTCTTGGTAATTGATCAAATAAGAGTGGTAGTTGATCAAGGGGGTGTTTTGGGGTAATTGATCAAGGGAGAGGTTTAGGTAATGGATTGAGGTAGAGTTCAAGGGAGAG
>JANVCF010039119.1:2922-13627 GCA_025388745.1 Hydrozoanthus gracilis
ACTCATAGAATTTTATTGGAAAAACTAAATTCACTAAACGATAGATTTTTCTTTCTTTTCAAGTAAAAATAGGATTTAGGACTTAATTTTTGCATGTCGTTATTACATTAAATTCAATAAATGTGAACTTTTACGACATTAACTACTGAAACGTTTTTTAAACAAGTACGTGATTCTAAACGTTATTATTCTCACTTTGGGTTTAAAGATCGAGTCCTTGACGAGTCCTGGAAAAGCACTGGAATATAAAAAAGCACCCTGGAAAACTCTGGATTTTTGAAATTCAGAAGGTGTGTGAACCCTGATTTTTTAAAGTACAAGTACACGAGGCTATTGTTCTCATGTAACTGTTTGCAACACCGAGTCAGTAGAGAGTATATTTTCTTTCTTCAGTTTATTAGATTGTCTCAAAATAGCAGGCTGCATACTTAATATTAACCATTACTGAAATTAGCAAGTGGTGACATGGAATCTGAGTCTTTACAAAACAGGCACTAATCCTCTTGGACAGCCTGCCAAAAGTGTGCCAGTGTTCAACTGTATTCTAATCTCCTGTTTTAAAAGTACAAGTACACGAGGCTATTAAAAGTACAAGTACACGAGGCTATTGTTCTCATGTTCCTGTTTGCAACACCGAGTCAGTAGAGAGTATATTTTCTTTCTTCAGTTTATTAGATTGTCTCAAAATAGCAGGCTGCATACTTAATATTAACCATTACTGAAATTAGCAAGTGGTGACATGGAATCTGAGTCTTTACAAAACAGGCACTTCCTCCTGGACAGCCTGCCAAAAGTGTGCCAGTGTTCAACTGTATTCTAATCTCCTGATTCTAACTCAAACAATTTACAACACAATCAAAAATTTTTTGTAAAGATTTTTTCCTCAACCTCATTTTTGAAACTTTATACCATTGCATAATTAAAGCCCACTTTTTTATGAACAAGGGGGATTTTCTTGAAAATGGTCATATTTTTATTCAAGACATATAATTAAAAATACTTAATCATTGACAATCAAAAACACCCTTGTCAATTTCAGAGTGCTATTAAGAATGGTATAAATCTTTGTGGGCCTTAAATTAAACATTGCATAAACAAGTACTAAATTATGGTTTAATATATAGTGATATTAAAGTTTCTGAATAACACATGTCCTTTTCATTCAGTTAATTTACAATGCCAGCTTTATGAAAAAAAATATTTGCTGACAAGATTTTTTTATGCAGACAAAAAGTTTTGTAAAGATGAATGTTGAAATGGCTGTTTTACAAAATTACAGCTGGCTGACAGGACATGTTTACAGTCTATTGTACCTAGCTTAATAAGGTCATTCATCTTAAACACATTTCTTAAAACTTGAGAAAAAGAAGGCATAAAATATATAACTATATATAATTTATATTATTTACTTTACATATGCAGACGAGTGAATATTTACAAAATGTAGGATGCAATAATCATTAAAAAAAGAGTTCAAACATTTGTATTCACTGGGTACTAAAATCCTTCAGGTTTCAACTACTGTAAATAAAACTTTACTGATAACTTTAAAAATATGACTATAGATGCTCTCTCAGTTACAACACAATGTTCCCAAGATAAATAAAAAACCCTAACATGAACTTGATCATTATCAAAAATATTTTAGATTCAACATCTCATATAAAACTTGCACATCAAGCTAGCAACCACAAGGTGAAATTAAATCCTTAAAAATCTCAGATTGGTTAAAACGAGTGCTGTTAGACACAACAATTAAATGGCCTTTTCAGTCTAAGGGGCTTCTCACTTGGGCCTTTTCAAATTACACCGAATTGAGAATAAAGAATTAAGAATAAAGTTTTTTTTCCAGGTTGCCAGAAACATCTATTTAAAATTTAAGAGTTTTATCACTGGAAAATGATTTATTTGTTACGTCGTTGAAAAAACCGCCACATGAATCAGACAGATTTATTCCATGAAATCCTATTCTGGAAGAGGCCCAAATGAACGCACCCTAACAGCAAATACAGTATAAAATAATAATTGCTATGCTGTAAATGCTTTTGTAAAACTTAACCACTTCTCAACTGACATCAAATCAATTTGTTTGGGTTTTCATAAGAGAACACACATAAAAATGACAGAAGCAATTTCCGAAAAACTCAACATATTTTTATCCTTTTGGAAAAAAGTTACTACAGATTTTTTTTCTTTTGTTTGGGACAGTTTAGATTTTAATCACAAACTGGTTCACTAACGTTTTTGCAAACTCTTCAAATGTTACTGAAATAAATAAAATATTTGGGGTGAATAATAAAATAGTGTGTTATAAATTATGATTAGGGTAAATTCTACAGTTATAGTACATCAGAAATTTAGGGTGAACTCCACAGTGCAAGTATTCCTCTCAGCAAGAGCTTGTAAATGGTAGGAACACATGCTGTAGGTGATCAATTTCTCCTCTGCAAACCGGGCAATGTTGCACATTTGCAGCACACTCAGTACATGATACCATGTGTCCACAAGGGCAAAACACAACATTGATTTGCTTATCCATGCATATCTTACAGTTAAATGCATCCTGCATATCTGACAACTGCTGCTTAAGCTCATCCATGTCATTTGGCAAACTGTTCAAACAACTATTTGAACCTGAATTATCTCCATGTTGTGAGTACTGACAAGGCAGTTGCTGAATCGGGTCACAGCCTTGTTGGTACAATGTCCTTCTACAATGGTCGTACACTTCTTTACTTGTCCTTTTTACATCAAAGATGTACTTTCTTTCTGATTCATCTTCTCCAAAAAGGGAAACCAATGAATCTATGAAGTCTCTAGTAAACTGAGTTTTGACCGTGGTGCGAACAGTCTCACATCGGTAAAATGAATGGTACTCTGTTATAGATCTGTATAGTGCAACAGCTGCTTCTCGGGATGGGAGGTTGAACAAATAGACATTTTCCTCTAAATATGGACTAGAAATTGTCAGGTAGAGTGCCTTCCCAGAATGAGTTGCCATCTTAAGGACATTGTATGAAACTCTGAAAAACAAAAAGAGCAATTTAAAAAAAAAAACTCTAAAAAGCAAAAATTACAAACATTCAAATTTTATTTTGGGTCTTCTATCTGCCTTTGACACTAAATTCTCAAGTACAGTGTGACTGTGTCACCTCAAGATAAAGAACAACATATTCTCATTACGTATTACTTTGTATTGCAAGAGATATGTAAGGGGCCATCGGAAAATTGTTTTTTTAACGCTCATTGCCCAATGGCTGTTAAGATCTAACCCCCTCCCCCCTCCTTAACCCTTTCAGCCCCAAACACGACAAATGTTGTGTTGGTAAATTCTCCCAACTAGGATTCATACTTTTTATGTAGTAAGTTTGGGAGAATCTAGATTTTCATCTTCATCAGCTTATCTTGTTTGATCAATTCTCATTTTCTCATTACTAAACAACTTATTTTGTATGAGTTATGTAAGGAAAAATTAGACATTGATAAACTGGCCGGGGTTGAAAGGGTTAATGCCCACTGGATATTTACTTTTTAAATGATAAAATAAAATTCATATCATTCAAGAAAGCTTTTAATCCTTTTCTTTTTTTTAAAAGTTAACTTTCTTAACGTCCACCTCTAACCCTCACCTTCCCCCCCCCCTTATTGTCCATTGAACATTAAGCATTAACAAATCAATTTTCCAAGGGCCCCTAATATAAGGAGAAGTTAGATACTGATAAACTAGCTGGGGTTGAAAGGTGAACACTTTTCACTGTATACTTTTATAACTATAACATATTATGCTATGAAAAGAAACTATAACCAACTTTGGAATGAGCCTAATGCAAAGCTGAAATGCATTTTTGTTTTTCCTGCCCCAAAAAGACCAATATTTCTCAAAATGGTAAAACCATTTTTTTTTCTCAGAAACACTTATTAATTATCTTATTAAACTCTAGTCATTATTAAATAATAAAAAGGTAGGCTATATTTGATCAATTCGAAATAAAAACTCAATTCAACTCAATTAAAAAAACATCCATGAACAAAATTGCTCGAAATATACTTTTCTTGATCAAAAACAAACTTTCAAATATATATAAATTATTGTTTTGATTTGTAATTGTTCAAAACTTGATTGTCCGCAGCATTTTATGGTGAGATTCAAATTTTATGATATTAAAATTAAAAACGTGTTTACAACAATTCTATCCTGAATATTTATCAATCTTGTAAACATATCGTCACTGTCACGAACTGATGATACTTAACCGTGTTATTAAACCAACTAATTTTTGTTCATATCATAGCTTTTCAGTACTTTGTCTTTTTATTGATTTCCAAAGATCGTCTCTACTGGCAGCAAAAGTTGTGGCTGAAAGCCAAAGAAATAACAAATAACAACGAATTGTTTTCGCTTTAATTTACGAAGAAAATAACAACAGGACACAACACAATTTAAGTATCAAAACTAGAGTCAGCCGACCAGTCAAATTCTGAGCGTTCGTTTTGTCCCCTGTGCAGAACAAAGCGACTTCTTATGCGAATTCAATAGAACACGCAACAAGTAAAAATAAAAAACGGCTCAGAGCTCAGTAGATACTTTGACATTGCTAATCAATTTACATTCGCCCTTTCTTTATTTGGCCAAGGTTAAAAATTTGCATAATAAGAAATGTAATTGTCAGATTTGCAAATAAAAATGACCACCAATGCAAACAACTTGTTTGCCATATCATCGCCTTGCTTCGGAGGGACGTGATGCTTTAAGCGATACCATTCAAATTAAAGAAAAAACCAAAATAAAACAAAGACACGTTTTTCAACTGCTAGCTTCCCGCATAAACCGCAGGATAATTAAATCCAAAAAAATCCTGTTTGGTGCACAAATCGCCTTGTCCTGCACAGGGGACAATGTCATGTCATATAAAACTTTGCCTTTGGCCCAAATCTTTCGTGCACACAAGTTTACTTTGTACCAGCTAGGGACGGTGACGTAAAGGCAAATATATCATAAACAACCCCTAGAGGTTTTCAGAAGAGGCATACAAAAATCAGGGGACAAATGAAGCGGATAAACATATTGACCTTCATTCTTTGAAATATATTCACACGCGCCTTTGCGATGCATATGAACCATTTGTCAAAATTTAATCAAAAACACTGCATTTAACAGATCAAGATAGATAAGTCTAGGGTCAAGATGAACAATTTACCCAAAACCAATGCTTTCAGAAGAAAAAAAAGTTGCATACATATTTGTGGGCTTTTTGTCACAAGCTAAATGTTAATCCCCAGATACACTGAAAATTCCCAGGTCTTGTCCTTGTGTTTGTATTATGAATTCTAAACTGCTCTAAAGAATAATCGAATGCAGGGTCACATCTGTGACTGTGAAAATGTTTTTTAAAATAAACCATTAGAGTTTCAAATTATAGTTCAAGGGGCTGACACACATGAAAACTGTGGGGGTGCAGCGTTTTCCTTTACCAAGACAAAACTCTTCAACTGATTATTATAAAATTGCAAGTTTAGCCATATACACCACGCTAACCAAGGCAAAAATGTAATTAGTAAGGAGCAAGCTCAAGGGGTACGAAAATAATTTTGAATGCTTTTGCAACTTCGAGAACAAGCGCAAGTGACCCATATCAAATCATGTGCTTCAGCAGCATTTGCACAACAAAGATAATTGTTAGGCTCACCTCTCTATAAGATTGAAGTCAATGTTGTACAATTTCAGCTCTTTGCTTCCAACACCGACGTGCAGCGCGTTTCCTGTAGAGGTTTTTACCGAGTGAAATTCGATTCCGTAACTTTCAACTGCCGAGAATTCTTGGATAAAATGGTATTTTGCTGCTGAGGCCTTCATAGACTTTAATCTTTTATGTTCCATTGCAACCTCGTTTCGGAAATCAGCGCTCCATGAAACTGTTGTCTCTTCTTCGCTTTGCTGTTGGTTATCGAGGCCGCTGTACACGAACGAGTTGTTATAATCGCCAACAGTTGCCTGAGCCAATAAGGCGAAAATTCTTGGAAGTCTGACCAATTCAGGACAAATTCTCCGCTGTTCAAGATCATTTTTCAGCTGCTGGAAAAACTGGTTCCTTAGGAAAGAAAAAATCGATAGGTTTGACAGTTCACTCCGAATTCATAATGTAATCAATTCGATATTTAGAAGCAGTAACAACCACCAATACGATTCCCTTCGAAATCCAGCCGAATAACAAACCTTACATTTCTAACATAGAAGCTACAAACCTGGTCGTTTCTTGGAGCAAAAGATGGGGCTGAACAAAAAACTTTACTTTAAACTGGAAGCGAAATGGCTGGCCACCACAAACTTGACGGCATATCTTGTTCCGAGTGTTCAGCCACAATGTTTCTCCTTTAGGTCCAAGAAACTGCAGCCCGAAGTAATCAACCTCGATAATACGCAGCTTCTTGCACACCTAAAACCAAAATTATCTGTTATTATCTTAGAAAAGAAACTGAAATCATAAACTTTGCGAATGAGGTCAAGCTTGACATGAGACGATATAAATTTAGTTTCCGACCGAAAATGTTCGATCATTGATATACTCCGATTTCTTACCGCAACGAGTAGTTCCTCGCCTCTCGCTCTGTCTGGCAGCTCAAATTCACAAACAACAGAATCTAGATGTGTCACAAAGCACAGCATTATTTTTCAAATTCAGTTAATCATCAAACGGCTCATTCTTGACAAGCTCAGCTTCTGCAAACTCTTATTTTTCTCTTGAGCAAGTTTCTTCTTAAAGTCCACGCTTCGATCACGTGTATGACATCACAACTGACCTATGAGAGGAGGCTACTAAAAAAAGTTAGCCAATCAGAACCCGTGTTTCACGTGAAGGGGTTTTCAGGGCGGCTCAGAAAATCACATAAAAATCGTGAGTGCAAAAAATAGAATAATTATCCAATTGATATTACTAACAGTTTCTTATAAAACGAACGAATTCGAAAGAACGTAAAATATTCAGCACATACCATTGCGTGAGTTGCCCTTATCCCTGCGAAATGTAAGAAAGAAAAAATCTAATAGCTCACCAAAAATTATTACTTAAGAGTTAAGTTCCTCGCGATTCAGTTAAAACTGTCCCTCGAGAAAATAGTAAAACGTTTCTTTGTAGAAATAAATGGAGTCCGGGTTATAACAGAAAAAAAAACTGAATAGAAAGCCTGATCTAGAGGACTAGAAACAAAACTAGTACTAGCCCCTTTAAGCCCCCAAAGTATGCTAAATTGGGGTGTTCTTTAAGTTCTGTCAGCCGGATAGAAGAATTTCGATTTCCAATTCGGAACTCTTTGTTCATTCCCGTTTCCCCCATACCGTCACAGTGTACTGATAAAAGTATCATTTTTGAAGTCAACATTTTCGAACCACAAGCTTCCTATCATTGGGAAGAATAAAGACCTGATATAAAAATACAAGAGTCCATAATGTTATCATTCAAACTCTGAAATAATCTATTTGACTTTCCGATTGCACAGTTGTTCAATGATGTGAAATGTACAATACACTAGCAGGGGAGGGGTTGGTGAAGAACCTCGATCGCGTCTCCCGTACCCGCACCCTTCTATCTCGCTTCCCATACCCTTACCCGGGTAGTACCGCCTTTGCCCCCCGCCCCCCAATACTGAAAGGCCTAACAATGACTTGGGTTCATCGTTTCTAAACAAAGAGAAAATGCATACGTAAGTAAATACAAATAAACTCAGCCGCAAGGTGAACATGACGTACACCTTTGCTAATCTCTACGTATTTTTTGTCAATGTTTCTTTATTTTCTCTTTCAGTCATACACAACTTAAGACTTCAAAACGAAGCCTCTTGCGCTCTGATACTATTAACTTCTGACTGGTAGAGACTACTGCGATGCACGGTAGATATAAAATAAGCTCTTTCCTCTATATATGCTAATGTTAAGGTATTTTAGTCCTTCTTTTCTCCTACCATGCGCCAGTCTGGCGTCTTCCTGTATAAAAGTTCTTGACTTAAGAACTTCCCGATTGCACATTTACTCTTAAGAACTTTTAAAGTCTTTCGTCTTCCTGTATAAAAATTCTTAGAACTGTTAAAGCAAACAAAGCTGACAGACTGTAGCTTCCCGTCTCAGGAACTACCTAAAAGAATTTTACCTAACATTTCCTTTAAAAACTCTACGACTACGAGTTCTGATATTTTTAAACAAATGTTATCGAAAAACGTTCGAGTTAGTTAGGTTAGGTGTCTGCATGCATGGTAAAACCGCTGAACTCGCGGGTGATAAATCATAATATTTCTGTTTAGCTTCCTCGGTTTGAATGTTTTCTTTTAGATTAGCGTGAGCTAGGAACAGTTCAAGGGTTAGTTGAAAACCGCAACTCCCTCAAAGTTGACCAAATCGACTCAATGCATGATTTAGATTTTACTGTCAAAAAAACATACTTACTATCTTTCGCCGAGGTCCCTTTTATGGGTTTCGCCATGCTTTTCATTGCCATGTCTCACGGAAAGTCGTTAGAAATATTGATCATTGTACAGTTTAAAATACCAGTATATATCTTTTTATGCATTAGGGCATTGTTATTTAGTCATTTTAGTAAGTTTGATTCGGTTAATTCTTGAAATCGTCCCCGTGAAAGGAAATGGTCAGTTGTTTAAAGCCAAAACTCTTGAAAACTAGCTTTTTCGAATTCAGTTTTGTAATTTATATATTACTTACTAGTTTGCATAAGCAAAACACTCGTTTATATGCGTAGTAATTAACAAAATCTGCGAAGTTTTATATTCGTTGTAACGCGTGATCATTATTTTTTGAAATGTGCTATATAGTTGAGTATTGCGAAACTTGCAGAGTACAAAGTACAGAAAACGTTTTGAATATTTTATTAAGTTTACTTATCGCCCGCTGATTGTAAAAAGTCGGACAAATGATAGGACGTTGATTATAGAGCGGGCTATCTATAATTAAAGAAAGGGTTTTATTGTTAACCTGCTGCGAGAACGCCGTCAGTCCACGAGGGTGCATTATGAAAAATCCTTTTTTTTGCACTGCGTGATCGTGCGAGCAACGCGCTTTGAGTTGACAGCAAATTCATGTTCGAAAGTGCAAGCGAGCAAATTTAATCTTAAATATGTTATAGCCAATACACCTCACTTGAAAATGTACCGTGCAATATAGTTGTCATGTCAAAACGATTTAATGGGCATGCAGGCTCTTTCGTGTCATTTAATTCATAGAAAGAGCTTCTTTTGTTCACAGAAACAAGTCAATTTTGCAAATTTTATGTCAAGCTAATTCTGGATAATTTCGGATATTCCTGGCCTGTTCCCTATATATATAATTGGGCAAATTTAAAGCTCGATTTACCAATGATGAAGTATTGAGTTGGCAAAACAGTCTACCCGGTGCAGATGCGTGTCTTTCATTCGTGTGATAGGCGTTTTGGAATTCGTTACAAGCGTCTAAAAAAAAGACTTAAATGATGAGTATAAACCTTGAATTAAGACTACTTGCAAACTCTTGCCTATCTTGTTCGATTGTCAAGAATTAATCATTGCAAGGAAAGCGTGGGCGGAAAGTCAAGTAAAGCTTTTAATAAACTCAACTCCACTCCGGTGCGCGATAATAAGAAATTTTTCCAATCGCATATATATGTCTTCCAATAAACTAAAAAGTGGTTTTCGACCTTCTTTCAGTAGGGGTATAAGCTTTTAAATTGAAGAACCACTTTCGATTATTTTGATATTATAGTTATATATTAGTTAGTGTAGAACGTGCCAAGACACTTTACATCAGGTGATTCTGCTTAAGCACTCCGAGCACCCTTGAGTTCCATGCTTCGCTGTACATCCTCCATTTACAATATTGCGCTACCAATAATGAAAAGTTTTTGCATTCATACACTTCAGTTATGTTGCGTTTGTATGTGCTGGAATGCGAAAATTAAACTAGCGGTGCTGTAAGAACTGAAATCGTCCAATAAACAGGTAAAAGGCATTGTTGATAAACAATACTAAAATGGTTATTACTACGAAGTATATGTACGTACAGTCCATATAATTCAAATCAACGTACGTGCAGGCAAAATGCCATAAAAAGAATTTCTTACAATAGGGTAAAACCCGCATATATTTGCTCGTTTGCATGATAAAGAATCTCTTCTCAGGGTTAACAATCCTTGAAACCAAGAGTCATTCAAACAGAGCTTTTCTTCAGCGAACAAAGAAGGTCAGCTGTCAACTGTAAGTGTAGAATCTCACAACAACCGGTTAATTATTCTCTGAGCTGCTCACAGTAACGGACAACAACCCGGCTGAGCTGGCCGATCGAGAGCTAGTCGTGAAGCCGTTGTTATTTTGCTCTGTTCAGCTACTCAGTCGACAGATATAGTTAACTATACTCTTACATCACTGGTTAACCCTAAAAAACTTCAATTCGAAGTATATCTGAGAAATAGCAAATGCCAAAAGTTATCAGAGTGACTGCAACCACAGGCTAATTGCAAACACTAAGCTTGGCCTACAAAAGTAAAATAAAGTTAACTCGAGTATACACGAAAGTTTTTCATCCGTTTCAGACAACTTAGAAACACCCTCTACTAAAAGACTCGGTCAAAATTAAAATTTAGCTTATGCTAGTTTATTCAAAGTATCTTTCGAGCTTCATAAGGTGTGCACATACAGAAGTGGGCGTTCGAAAGCGAAAGGCGGTGACAAG
>JANVCF010039452.1:0-11280 GCA_025388745.1 Hydrozoanthus gracilis
CCCAAAGATTTGCGCTTCTCTTGCTTCGATCCTTTCTGGGTTAGAAGCCCGTACACTGTGGTGCAGCTTTCTCGCTAACAGGCATTCATTTATTGAGTCTCCACATGCTACGTCAGAAGATCAGATGGAACAATATTAAGCTTTTAATGTTCAACGTATACGTAAATGGTGCTTAATTGCTTCGCCCACGGCTTGTGCATTTTTTATTTCAAAGAGACTCATTCTAGCGTCATTTTAGCCGTTTTAAACTTCACAAGTTATCTTTTAATTTTCTTTGAAAACTCATTTTCCATCTTTATACGAAATCGAGTTCATTTGAAATATATTGGTAGGATAGCTCTGCTCACTACGGGTCTATCTCAAAAGACATTATAAATATTTGCCCTTCTGTCTCCTAAAGAAGATTTTGCCATTGAGAACGGTACAAAGTACTTTTTACAATTCTCAATCAATATTAAGATCTGAGAGCTAATACTTGTATTAAGAAACTGCACCATATTGGAGGGCAATTGGTCAATTAGTTTTTCATTGTCCCATTGCGTGGTACGTTAAAGAGCAAGATTTTATTCCTGTCAATCATTGTGCGAGATTCTGTTCTGTTTAGAATCAGTTTTAGTGCCTAATGATTTCTTACTTTTCTTATTATGTTAAATCCGGAGGATTATCAGTAAAACAGTATCAGTAAATAATTTGCTTTTAAAGAGAAAAGTAGTAAAAAACTTTTTTCATCAGGCTTTCTTTAAAAGTTTAGTTCTGCCGTCAGAAAGTGTGATCTCTTTTTTTTCTTTTTTTTAGGTTTTTGTGGCGCGTGACAATGTTTGTACTGAGGGGAAAGTAGCGCTCGTTAAACTCTTAATTGCTTTATCACACCTTGTTCAGGTATTTGATCGTGACTTCGAGAACTATGATAACACAAACAGGAACAACTCACAAAAGGGCCTGCTTTTTGTAATGGTTAAAAATGTCCTCTTAAGAAATTAAAGGCTTATCAAGTTACGAATAGTTTTCGAATTTTGGTCTTTTTAAGACAAAAAACCATTGTAATAACTTGAAAATCAACCAAAACCTTTGCCATTGTTGAAGTTTTGACACATTGACCCTTTGGCGGTTGCTTATAAAAAAGTTTAAGTAATCATTAATACGGAGTTCTTTATCTGAGGGGTAAAAACTACCCTAAGTAGTTGGGTACCAATATAACACTGAGCAAACGATTATGAAAAAACGAAAAACACGAATAAAACACAGGTTGTTTTACACTTAATAAACATTATCTGTTTTGACTCGTTACATTAATAATACTAGCATTATCGGACGACACAAACTGCAGTGTTCCTAGAGATTTGGTTGTTAAGTTTGCTAAATGTGTCAAATTCAATGTAAGAAAAAAGTCACTGTTGCTCCAATTTCTTGTATCTTATTCCGACCGTTTATTTATTAGAATTATTATATCTTAAACTGCTTCAATATAAGGTGAATGTTTGTTAATTTTGCTGATATATATTAATCAGCCCCCAAATCTGAAAGTTTCTTAGCTCTATAGACATTCTTTTAGGGTCCTGATTTTACTTTGATTCTGTTGTCCTTTTTCGCAATGTTTTTAAAACAACGAAAAAATTGATTTAATGAATTTTTGCGTTATATTTGGAACGTAACTGAATTATTGTTCAGAAACGCGGATTAAGTGATGTCCATGTAGTTCTTCCCAATAGAAAACACTGACAGCTAAGAATACTCTAACTAGTACGTTTATATTTGATCATTGTTGACAGAAACGCCGATTAATTAACTGATACCAAACTCAAACACAACATGTAGCGGATCCCATGTAGCAACATATATGTTTATATACAGTGAGATATACTGAATGAAGTGAAGAAAGCCAACTAACATTGTCATTAGCAATTGCACTCTAAGGGGCAAATTAACTGTTCGATTTTAGGTAATTAAATATTATGATAATGGCAAGTATATTGTAAACTATATTCCATGTAAGTTCTTTTCTATAGAAAAAATCACTCCATAAAATCATCGTTGTTGACGCAGATTCAATTCAAAACGTTTCGAACCAAAGATTGTCTTAGTTCCACTTGCTTACGGCAGAAATTAGAAATTATAGTTTAGAATAAAGCTCTATAATTTGTTGTTAAACACTATTAACTTCAAGAACCAGGTTACCTTGAACAAAGACAAACTTTTGGTGCGAATCATGCAGGCATAAGACATGTATATTATGCTTTGTAATTAATCATCATTATGTCTCTAATTTCTTTTATCTATCTTTGTTCCAACTGTTTGTTTGTTAGCATTATTCTACCATAAACCACTTTGGCCAATGTCACTCATTTGGATAGACGGGTTTGTTTTTTTGCTATCAAATACTTTCCATGCAGCCTCAAAATCTGAAAGCTTGTTAGCTCTTTAGACGTTCTTTCAGGGTCCTCAATTTATTTGAGTCTTTTTGTCTTCCTTTTTCGTAATGTATTTATAACATTAAAAAAATAATTTAACAAATTTTTCAGCGATCTTTTTGGAACGTAAGTGAATTGTTGTTTAGAAACACGGGATAATTAACTGATGTGAAACTCAACACAACATGCAGCATTATATATCTTTATATACAGTAAGATACGCTGAATGAAGTGAATTAAGCCAACGTAGTCACCAGCAATTGCACCCTGAGGAGCAAATTAACTGTTTGATTTTAAGTAGTTACATGTTATGATAATGACAAGTATATTGTAAATTGTATTCCATGCACGTTCTAAATCTCTATAGAAAAAGTCACCCCGAAAAATCATGACAACTAAGAATACTCTAGTATGTTTAAATTTGATCATTGTTAACACAGACTCAATTCAAATTCTGTTGTAGACGTTTCGAGCTAAAGATTGTCTTAAGTGCGAGCAGGGTTCCTCTTGCTCACGGCAAAAATTAGAAATTATAGTTTAGCATAAAGCTCTATAGTTTATTGTTAAAGACTATTAACTTCAAGAGCCAGATTACCTTGAATAAAGATAAACTGTTGGCGCGAATCATGCAGGCATAAGACACGTCTTATGCTTTGTAATTAATCATCATTATGTCTCTAATTTCTTTTATCTATCTTTGTTCCAACTGTTTGTTTATTAGCATTATTATACCTTAAACCGCTTCGGCCAATATAAGGTAAATGGGTAACTCATTTAGATAGACGGGTTTGTTAATTTTGCTGTTGAATACTTACCATGCAGCATCGAAATTCGAACGTTTCTTAGCTCTTTAGAAATTCTTTTAGGGTCTTGATTTTAGTTTCTTTCTGTTTTCCTTTTTCGCAACTAACTGAGCTTTTGTCCTTGAGAGACGTGCACGCCAGACAAGCGCTCCAGATGGCGCAAAGCTTAATATCTTTGTTTTAAGTTCTCGTGTTTAAATTTCTTAAAGGGTAGTTCAAATGGCTGAGAAAGATAATATTCAAAAAATGAAAGAGAACAACGATTTGAAGTGTCAAGTAAAAGAAATTTTCATGTTACATTGTCATATTGTTATAACTTTAATCAATGAACTATTCCCTTGAAATTGTTTGAAATAGACATTTTATGATTTTTTTTAACATAAATGAATTTTTCAAACAAACCACATAACTCACTCAGCTGCTACGTCACAGGTTACCAGTCCAAGTTACCAAAGAAAATTTCCAGATCTAAGCAAGCTTTTTGATCAAAAAAAGATTGGAATGTAAATTTTGACAGGTAAAGGACAGCTGGTAACCTGTGACGTGATAGCAGTGAGTTATGTGGTTTTTGTTTGAAAATTTCCGTTTCTATTAAAAATGTCTTAAAATTTTTATTTCAAAGAATTTCAAGGGAATAATTCATTTATGAAAGTAATGACAATGTGACTATTGTAACCACAATGAGTTTTTTTAGATAAAAAAGATTGTCTCTGCTTCATGCCTCGTACTACGTCATATGCCTCCTGTTACGTCATCACTTGAAATGATAGGGACTTTAACACAGCTACCGTTTAACAAATGACACAACAGTGAAAATTTTGCTGACATTTAAAGAGGCTTACGTGTTGTTGAGTCACAGCTCCTCGGTCTCTAACTGTCTTATGAGCTAATCAGTTATGTATTGTGCTTTTCATGGACTGTTTTACCTTGAATGATGGCGTCTTTATAAGGGATAGTAATGCACGATAACGGCTGGCCGTCTGAGGTTCAATTCTTTTCAGTCAACAGATCTTAACCTTTATGGCAAGTCTGAATCAAACACTGGGGATCTTTGAAACAAGAACAGTAACGACTATTCTTTTTCATGTAATGAATGTTATACACGTTCTTGCACCCACGTTTTGGCTCCACAATCTTTTTATGAAAGATATGTTTCAAACAAACCATAGCTCAGATTTAAATTACAAGGATGGCCTAAATGATGCCCCCCTGAATACTTGAACCTTGCGTTTTGCTACAAATGCGAAAAGAACGAAATTGCTATTGACATAAACAATACTGGGCAAAACACGGTCCCGCGGAACTCAACTTTCCGAGACTCCTTCCAGCGGATCACCCCCTCCCCTTTACTTCTATATGGATTCTTTTCCACAAAAAGCGCTTCTTAAGTTAAATCTTAATTTACTTTGACAACAAAATTGCATCAAATCCATCAAGTAGTTGCTAACTAGTCAGTTCCAAGGTAGTATTGTGTGACACTTTTTGTAAAAGATATTTCGTACCCGAATCTTTGTTAGAGTTTTAACCGGTTTCAATGAGAGAAGGGTTATTCAAGCCAGTATGTTTAACAACGGTCTCAGTTAGAAACAAGCACGTCATCGGTTGTGTATAAAGAAAATTGCCTAGCTTATTGAGATATTGTTAAAACGTTGATCTGGTTGGCTAAACTAAATGAAATGGCCATACCTTTACAAGTAAGTTAATATGTTTCTTTCAGTTCACTCATTCAAGCCTTTCTAAATTAAACATTTCTGAAGTTTTCATTCCTTTTGTTTTGGAGTTCTATTGGCTAAATTATTACAGCAAAAAGAAACATCGCTTTTAAATAGAGTTTCACTGCTATTTACCAAATAAACTATATTGTACGTGTAGTCTAACGTATGAAATATTAAACACTTTAATATGGGTAAAGCGAAATGCCGCAGAACACTTGGAGGTTGCCTAGTTCTTCCATGGACATAACTACTTAATTCATGGTTAAGGTGTTTTCAAAACAATCTACCGTTTGCAGTTAAAGTCCATTTTACCAATAGTTAAGGTTCATTCGAGGAAGACTTCTACATGAGATCCGTTTGTTTCTTTTACCAATCCTTTTCAGCACCCAGCGTTGAATGAAACGCGTACTAGGGGCGTTGTCACATATCAACCGGGCCAACGACACTTTTCTCAACTCATGCAGTTGTGAACGGGAAAATCTGTTATGTCTGATATTATTCTCGTACCAGAAGCGGTCTCCCCTACGTAATTCGCGAAACTGTCTCCCCAATATGCAAGCGAAGGTCGGACCAACTACTCCCCCTCGTAGAGGCTTTTCCATAATCCCACCAGCGTATAAATCAACGTTATCCACATGGCGATAGATGCGTTGAAGCTGTGGAGAGCAAAACGTGCCGGTTCAAAAAACTGATTTTAAAAGCCATGTTGATCTGACAACTTTAAATAAATCATTATAACAACTAGCCCGAGAAAAGAAAACATCGTTCAATAAATCCAAGTTCTGGACCAAGAAACGAGTCTTGAACTTGTACAAGAATATTTCGACTTTATTTCAAGGCGTTTTAATTGATGAAATTAGGTTTTGAAATTTGTTGTTGTTTATTTTCCACTGCAAGCAAACACAATGTATAATTGCTTTTCTTTCAACGCTTTGTTGTCGGATACAGTAGAATTTTCCAGTCTCTACAATTTTCTCACAAATTCACGCATTTGATGGATGTTGCCAGGTAATTCGTATGGAGTAACTTAGTGTTACTGTGTATATTCATCTATCCAGGACTTTGAAAGTGAAATAGTCCTGAACTTAAAAACTTTAAAAATTTATCCAGCGTATTTAAGTTCAGGACTATTTCATTAACTTAGTGTTATTTGGATTTGTACTGCAGTAAGATGCAATGACTTTTTGATACACCATTTTCGCACAAAGGCCGTATCAAAAAGTAATAACTTAGCTTTGCCGATCAATTGAACAAAGTATGTTATTTACAATGCATCAAAATTAAAATCAACACTCACAGATTTCCGGTTGAAGTATGACATCTCATCTTTAAAATGTGAAAAAAATCTTGCTTTTTTTAACCCACAGAGTTTTCGAAACCTGTTGTAACTAGGAAGACCATGATCCCGACCTCTTTGGATGTTGACTGCCGGTAGATCGATGACGACATTTGGCGCTATGTTCAGGTGTCTGGTAACCACTTTGGCAAAAGACCTGAATAAGTGTAAAAAACTTTATATTAATTGTTATTTTGTATAAAATTTCTAAGGCCGAATGAGATGTCACACCAGTTTTTTTAAATCAATCATGGATTTTTTTATTTTTATTAGTATTTGTTTTCTTAGATTTCAGTATTTGTTTTCTTGTTACCAATAATTCTATTGTCAATACTATTTGATTTACTTTCAGCAAGCAAAGTAAACCAGTAGTAACCGTCGATTTAAAAATTGAAGAATCGTATTAATCAGGCAAAATATGAAATTTTAAATTAAAATAGTAAAAGCGTTCTGTGGTTAAAATCTTATTAAAATACAATCTTTTGGTAGTTAAGTTTTCCACTCGTTAAAGGTTGAAGTCTGACAACCGAAAATTTGTATTTTAATAAGATTTTTAACCACAGAACGCTTTTACTATTTTAATTCAAAAGTAACCGTAGAGTTAGTTAAGTGCTGCCCAATACCTTTTGAGTTTTTTCTTTCCTTTTATTGCAACGAAAGCCTGGCTTATCTTTTGATTACAGACTCCTGCAAAATTGTATGGCACTTTTGTATACAGATACCCGAGGTTGACAATCGACGATGTTAAAAGAAAAAACAATCACGTGGAAAGCTCGTGAAATGACGCATGCCGATCTACCATGATGCATTGGATGACTTGGCGTCAACCTACCATGTTACATTGCGGGCGCCCTCCCTACCAGAGCTTTGCTCGGATAGAAGTCAAACGAAAAAAAATTCGTGCCAAGATATGTTAACGAAACAAAACTGAGTGTGCTGTCTCAGTAAAAATGGGGGTTGTCCATTAGAAGAGAGCGGCGCGAAAGGGGGAAGATAAACACAATTTTGTTACCTGTCTACTGATTGGGCAGGATCTTTTGCAAGCCCTTGCATGATAGGATCAATTCCACCCCGATACAAAGGACACGGGTTAAAAAAGTTTCTCACAGGAATTGAAGTCCGTCTAGGTCGGTTGAACTGGTTTTGCACCAAGCTGTGGCCAAACCGATAGGCACCAGTCGCGAAGCTGTTGATGATTGAGGGGTTCGCCCATGACCTGTATCCATTAGAATAGCCTCTGCGTTTAAGTACGAGACCGTACTGTTTTCTCTGTAAAGAATATGAAAATTGATTAATAAACAAGAACACGGAAAAAGCCTCAAATATTGGAAATTATGTTGCCACAAATGGAGTTCAAACCCATCTTTCCTGACTAATAGTCGGCTGTGAATCTCTGTATTAATTAACATGACCAGCGCACTACCGATAAAACGACATCGGCAACAACTTAAGCTATCTTAGAGGTTTGTTGGAGTAACCGCGTGCTTTTACTATGGTTTTTCCGAACTTGCAACTCTCATGCGTTGTGTTTCATGTCAGTGTTTGAATGGATATTTAATGACAACGAAGTAAGAAGCAATAGAGTAGGTTCCAAAGGGGTAACGTTTTGTCTTTACAAGCGATTAAAACTTAGATTAATGAGGAAACATGTCTTTATAAGTGAATATACTCAAGAAAAAAATTAAGCTGGGATACTGGACCTGTAGGGTAGTTAATTAGGCAAGGCCATAGATCGTTTCCAATTACTATTATCATTCATCACAAAAATCATGAAATAAGTTGCGTAAGACTTCCTCGGTGCTGAAACTAAAGCTTTGCCATCTTAAAAATTAGAGTTAGAAAATTCGGTTTAGTCATCAAACATGCATTTCTAACTGTTAAAAAGCTACTGAAGACTGGCTTAGGGTTAACTGCACAACTTGTATTTATCTCGCATCACAAAGTTTTAATCGAGAATGATAGAGCTCCGTGTCAGCGCCGCCTGATTAGCCCAGTTGCCAGTCTGTCGTGCCGGAGGCCCGGTTTCGATTCCCGGTGCCGGACCTTCACTCAGGGTCTTAAACTAACTGAGGAGAAGGTGCTGGTATAATTTTTTTAACAACTGCAGACGGTTAGACGTTTGGGGGTCACCTCGGTTTCGGTTTCCGGTGCCAAACCCACACTCATGGTCTTAAAGTAACTGAGGAGCAGGTGGTGGTATATAATTCTTTTAACATCTGCAAACCGTTAGACGTCACCTCGGAGGAGACCTCGATTCTTAATGCCTATTCTCCCAAAACTCCTTGAGTCAAAAATTCATAAAACAATAAAACAAACACACAGCCTATGAACTTTGTAGCGTCGCGCCGATTATTCTTAAGTACGCATGAAAAGTACTAAATACGATATGCAAAACTGTTATATCATGACCAGTCTGGCGAAAGCATAAAGACAGCAAACTTTATCAAAATAAATACGGTGTTTACTAACGGTTTTGAAGTTTAACAGCAGCGGCAGAAACTCGTTGTATGTGATGTGCTGCATCTGAGCTCCGATGATTTTGCGTGTTTCCTCAAAGATCTTATTTCTTGACCATCTACTCTTGCGTTTGCTTAAATATTTAGCAATGCGGTTGTGTTCTCTCACAAACAAGGTGTGCATCGAAGCAAGGCCTAAAAATGTAGGAATCTAGTTAGTTTAAGTTCCTGGCTAGAACTAGAACCTTGCTATTGTATAGCAATATAATAGGTCAGGTAGGGTTCATGAAGAAAACCAAGTCTTCATACGAATACAACATTATTTACATGACTTTTCAGTATTGTCAAAGCAATTCTAAAATCACAGCAAAATCATAAAAGACATAATTATATTACATTTTTTCGACACATCATATAACTAGACTAGATCTTTTTCTGATGCAAGAATGGATAAACAAAGCAGTGTCTTTGTAACATTTTGTAAAATCTGGATTTAAAATAATCATGAGAGTTTGAATTTCTTTAGAAAGGGATGACAGGTTAACTTTTTGTTTTGTGATTTAGTGTTTCAATAAAGTGTTCTCGTTGATCTTTGAATACTAAAAATAGTTTTATCCTCAGTGGCATCTATATGAACACAATTTCCAAATTAAAATAAGGCCTTATCACTCGAAATGGGGGATAATCCGAGTTTCGCCGATGCTGTATCATCAACAAGGAACCCTACAGACTAACTCAAAAGGGAAATTACTCTCTTACCTACCTAACAGATCTACGTCGCTTTTACCAACTGAGCTAAAGGGGAAGCTGGGAGTTGGGTTTTCTTAAAGAACAGTTACCTCGGCGCAAGCCTCGAAACACGGAAATATTGTTGGCTTACAGTGTCATATATGTAAATATCGCTGGAAATAGTAAATGGTCCGCCGGTTTTGCCAATCACAGCATTATCGAGAAACCAATAAACCCTTTGAGATGGTATAGCCTTAAAATGTTTGGAAACCAATGCAGTAAAATGTTTAACTCGGTTTAGTTTGTGTCAGAAGAGATTTATAAATTAAGAGATACTTAGAACAACAAACGAGATTGATTTTTAAGGTGGCAATTAGAGAAGGAAGATCTTACTTTGTGTCACACAATGATTTGCATATTATACAGTACGGCGTTTCTTCTAGCATTGCCATGCCATGTAATATCCATTCATACTTTAACATATCATAAATGAACCAGCATATCATATAATGTTGCCTAGCCTGCGCAGTCGGCGGTTTTGTTGTTAGGACGAAAACTCCCGGGCGCCATGTTGGACAAGTGTAGGGAGAAAGTGGGGCGAAAAGATAGTACTTGTCCAAGATGGCGCTCGAGTTTTTAAATTTTTCGTCCTAACAACGAGTTCGCCAGGTACGAAAATAAACTTCTCTCTATTCGAGTTCTGTCACTTATTTTTACCTTGGTTCTCGTTCACTCGTACGTCCCCAGCGAGGAAACAGCTGTTTCTCCGGCTGCATGATCTACAAAAAGTGTTTTTACTTTTCGGAAGAAGTTTACCGCTACTGACTTTTAATAAACTGGAATGTGGCTGCCGCACGGAGTTCAACGTTTTTCTGTCCACGCCATAAACTTGTGAAGCATCGATAAAGGCTGTGATAGTGTTTCTCTGTTAAAACAAACCGGAATACACTTTTAGTTATTACTTTGTAAGCGCTTTGCAAGAACAAAGCGGGACCAATAAAGTGTCCTAAAAAACATACAAAATTAGTTTTGAAGGTTAAAAGAATAATACTTTGTATTGAGACATAAACTATTTTAAAATTTCCAATTAATTTTTTGTTAAATGCTGAGATTTAAAAATACCCTCACTAAGTTTATACTGCCCTAAAGGATCAACCCCACCAGGATGGACCAGGGCCTCGTGACGGCAATACAAATGTGCAACTCAATTTTTCCGAGCATGTTATATGAGCAGGGTTAGAAGTTTTCCAGTCTTTCTTCACTCTTCTATGATTAAAAATACATTTGCAGAGGCGCTTTCAAATGATTTGAAAGTCATAAGAAATGGATAAAATTAAAATATGTAACTAAATGGTAGATCCTGTGTGGCAGACTTTGAATGGGATTAATGGTTCTCCCATGATTCCTCGAGTCAAAACTGTTATGAAACAAATAAAACAGAACAAAAAACAATCTGCCCTACAGCTTCTTTCAACATGCTGTTTTCTATGTAAACCTTATAACAAAAGTTCGTTCAATGAATTTTAACTGTGATTTCTCAAACCTGTTCTCTGCGCAATCGAAGCTTTCGACTGCAGTCGCACTTTGTTCTTCCAGCGGGGGCACTTCTCACAACGTGTAAGCACTTTACGTGATTCTTCCTAAAAAATGGATCGGCATATGGCACTGGTACACCAAAGCATTCGCCTTTGGGTTTTGGGCAGTTTTGCCGCTTCAAAGGGCACTTTGGTTTTGATTGGTGAGCTGCTAGAGTGATGTCATGATCCAGAAACTGACCCCAAATCATGGTCATGTGGCTCAAAGTCTTGGAAGGTCGGTTCTTGTCTTGGAATA
>JANVCF010039674.1:0-13624 GCA_025388745.1 Hydrozoanthus gracilis
ATTGGCTTTGGCATTGGCATCTGCACCGTGGTACAACAGCAACTTCACAACAGCAAGGTCTAAAAACGCCATGATAAGCCTAAGCGTCCTTGATCTTATTCATAATGATAGATTTAACCTTAATAATTTTTATCCTGAATTGGAGTTTTGATCGTGATCATGACATTTAATACAATAAATGTTGCAGTGATCGCTCATTTCCCTAATGAAGCTGGTGCTGTTGCTACTGTTGTTTCAAATTTTTGTTTTTTGGTTATCATATGGTGCTGTTATTGGTTTTAATATAAATGTTGTTGTTATTATTATTATTATTATTATTACTGTTGTTATTTTTATTATTAACATTATTTCAAAACTCAATTAACTTTAGAATACACGGTACAATAATATTTGAAAGCAAGCTTTCGACTCCTTCGCGGAGCCTAGCTTGTTCACGTTAGTGAGGATTCTTGAAATGATAGCGGTCAGTCGGGCTTTACAAACACACGACCGCAGCAGATTGTCCCAGATGTGGGGGAACAAGAATCTGTCGGTGTCCTTGTTCAAATCAGGCCTGTGAACACGGATGTAAATTGCTTCCTTGATTCCCCTTTCGAACCATCGATCTTCGTGGTCCAAAACTTCGACTTGGACTTGGTGTCCTGGACAGTCCCTGTGAATATGTCGTGAAACTTCCGACAGCTTGCTTTCAAATATATTGTACCGTGTATATATTTTAAAGTTAAATAACTTTGAAATATGACTGAACCAGTACAGCAAAACATTCACGAAAGCTTTAAAATTATTATTATATTACTATAATTGTTATTATTATTATTATTTTTATAAACGATGAACCAATAATAATTACGTGATATTTAAGACAAAGTAAAAAGTTAAGTTAAATGATTTTGAAATATGACTGAACCAGTACAGCAAAACACTCACAAAAGCTTTAATTTTATTATTGTTATTATTATTACTATTATTGTTATTATTATTACTTTTATAAACGAAGAACCAATAATAATTACGTGATATTAAAGACAAGGAGAAACTCGGAAAAAAATCCGAGCCACCCATCTGGGGTTCGGATTTTTTTTCCAATTTTCTCCTTGTCTTTAATATCACATTATTATTTTTATTACTATTATTACTATAACAATAATAATAAAAATGATAATAATAATAATAATAATAATAATTATTATTATTATTGTTATTTATTTATTATTTTTTTAACATTTTTGTTATCTATAGATGGTCTAGAAGCATCAACAATTCTCAATGCCAACTCTACATACTTGCAAGTGACGAGAAAGTTCCTCTCCCGGTACAAGAAGAGCAACACAAGCCGATGGCTGCCATGTTGGAGGGCTCCCTTAGATGGCTGGAGCTCAAAATCCTACCACTCGCGGTGTGACAACAAAAGCCCATTGCTAGTTTTGTTCCATGTTAGAGGCTTCGTATTTGGAGGCTATCATGATAAACCTTGTACTGGTAAGCATAATATCAGAAACGCAGCAGGGCCTGATTAGGGAAGAAGTCAAAACAATGGTATTTTTAAGGAACCCAATTTTGTCGGGGGAGGTGGTGGGTGGCGTTCTCAACTGACGCTACTCAAGCCGTCACAAGGTTTTCGCTTAGCCGGCGGTTTTATATTTCATTCCAGAGCTTGTTATCTCGCTTATACTCTTTGAGTAGCGTCCGTTGAGAACTGAGGTAAAACCTATATGTGGGTCACGGAAATCGTTTGTTGGCGTTACTTCTGATCAAGTCGCCATAGAAAGAACGGACGATTCTGCGGAAAATCATGCAGGTAAGTACATATCCAGATTTTTAAAATGCTTTGGTAGCGGTAGGTCTCAAAGTAAAGGGAAAATTCGGACGTAATTCGGTGAAAATAACGGTCACTAGTCTTTACAATACTAGCTGCTACACTATCAATCATTAACTACATACTGATATTATCCTAGCGCCCGTGTTCGGCCAGAGTAGATTTTTTGGATTGCAATCCAAAATCGGATTCATGAAACTTTCGAATTTAGGAACGTTAAATCCAGTTTTCGATTTAGCAATCCGAATTTGCAATTGGACTTTACCAAAGGAACGTACCCTTTGAACGTATTTCATCAATCCAGCACTACTGTGGTATCCAATACACGTAGCCTTTGGCTACCTAATTTTCAATCGTATCCTCTTTTGCATTGATTTTATAGGTCTCCTTATTATTTCAGGGTCTCAAGACTATATTTGGAGAGCAAAAGCATTTATCTTTTCATTGAAGAACATGCATGGTTTAAGGCCATTTATGATGGCCCACAAGCCAGGTACTGTGGCTGTAGTGTGTAAGAAGGCGTACGGCCCGACATTTGGTTACTTCAAAGGTTTTTATGACATAAAAACAAGTGGAAACCCGCTGACCGATCGCTTAAGCTCTGTTGATCCAGGTATGTCGTACAAGCTGCCCGATGGTTATTCACGTTTTACGCAGAGGGCCCGGACTCTTTTTACAGGCGAGTTTAGTTTCAGGCCGAAAAACATTGAAGTCTTCTGGGAAAATCAATCTTAGAAGCCAAGTGAAACCAAAAGATGGGACAAGCAAAGAAGTTCCTACACTGTGCACTAATCAAGAATAACTATAAAGATAGCAATTAAAGCAACAGTATGACTAACCAAGAACAAACAAACTTTATTATTGAATTGTTTCTTACATAAACAGGCATTATTTTTCCCAAACCCCGCTGATAACCCCCTCCCCCCTCCCTCGTGTTATAAGCTCTTTTACTTGGAAAAAAAAACATTCATTCGAATACTGGATAGCCCAACTAACAGTTTTCTCGCAGAACCTTGTACTTTTTCAAATACAAAATTAGGAAGGATTTTTGATGGGCTGCTTTACCACCAATTGTCTTTCTTTGTATTCAAATCTTGCGAAACGTAATTCGTTGAAATTTTGTATTGTGTTACTGTAGATACTGTTCATGTTATCCACAGTAAAGTAAGTACGTATAAAGTTTAGTAAATGAAAAACGTCTTTCCGTCAACGTTAACACTGCTGTGGCTCATTTCGAAACGTTTTTAGTCCCTCCCCCCCCCCTCCCCCTCCTCGAATCGAAGCCCCTCCATTTATAAGCCATCCCAAATTTCTTCGTTAGGCCCACCCGTAAATCGTTTATAAACCCCCATACGGTGTTGAGGACTCATCCTAAGTTAGGGCAGCGAAGCTCTACCCGAGCTCTAAAACTCTGTTTTATATGTAAATCATATAGCTGTCTAAGAAATACAGATTTCTTCATGGCAAGTGCTTTTGTACGGTATTTACGCACGCATTTGATTTCACAAAACGCAAAGCCTCGCTCGTTCGTTTTGTGAAAACAAACATGTGCGTAAATACCGTACAAAAGCACTTGCCATGTCGAAATTTGTTTATTTTATACACAGTGAATATACACATGTTGAGTTTTCTAAAGTCTTATCAAAATTTAATTCTTTCTAGAAAAATAAGAAAATTACAAAACGTGTTATTGAGTTTGAAGTCAGAAATGAGCTAATCTTAAAACTCGCGTTGAAGTTAATAAAATCTTATTCTAAAAATAAAATCCTATAAAAAAGGATCAAATATACAATGTCCAATAAATTATTATTGATGGTACAATAGCTGATACCATAGTCTAGCATAAAACTACATAAATAGGTATGGTAAAGTTTAAAAAAGAGTCTCAATGTCACTGCCGCGAAGACGAATCTCATAACCTAGAATTGTGGCGGACTATCATCATCATCTGATGAATCTATTATACATTTAATACGTTTGTACCTGTGATCGTCTGTACGTGTTGTAGTAGTAGACGGGACAATATTGATGGTAAAACTTCCTCCATGGAAAATAGCGCCCTAAAACGTTAACAAGCCTTTTGCTGTCGAGGTGGGACTTTCTTGTTGCGTCGTTTTTGTCAAGGATCGTGTTGCAGTTTCAGTTTCCGTAGCAATCGCTGTAGCTATTGAACCCCTAGCACTACTACCAAGAATCCGTGACATTGTCTTTTGTTGCTCTTGTGATGCGTGGCTGTATAGTAGTTATTGATACTCTGGACAATTCTGTGACCTGAAAGCTGCATTATGTGGTTTGGCGGAATATGATTGTCTTTCAGCAGTTTGTACCATTCACTTTCGTGCGCTGTGGTTTGTGAGCCGGGCACTTCCAAGCTTGGCTTTTTCAGTATGAAGTGTCCAATTATCTTTCAACTTATTTATGCCACGTGATCTTTGAATGGTTTCCCTGGTAACAACAGCAAAGAAAACTATGAAACTGTCAACAGCAAAGGTTGCAAACGGTTAAGCATAATGACGTTTCCTAAGCAAGGTAGTTGCACATGATCAGCAAACTCATCTTATAATTAAAAAAGTTAATTATGTTGCCATGGCAACCGCTTTCGAAAATCCAAAACTGCGGCCATCGCCCAAGTTTCGTATTTTTGTAAATTTTGTTTTAAAAAGCTCTAAAACAACTAGAAACCAGTTCACAAACATGAATATTCAAAGAAAACTTTCAGCCATTTGTTTAGGCAGAATACCATTTTGTCGTTTCCTATGTCTGACGTCATCAAATAAAGTTCAAGAGATTTTTTATTAGTCAAAGAGAAGTTGTGTGAAAGTTTTTGGCAATCGGTAAAATAGCAAGTTTTTTGTTATAAAAAAAAATCAAGTAGGGAGGTCAAAATGACACCCCTCCCCCCCATGCCTTCTATAGGGTTAAATATTTTGTGCAAAGAACATTTTATGGGACATTTAGGTGTTGTTTTACGATGCTTAGGGTGTTTGTCTTGACACTAGTGCTCAACGGGGGACTTGAACTACAATGACCACGAGTAAATGAATGAACAAACGAACGAACTAACCGACGAAAGAATATGAATGAACAAATGAACGAATAGATGAATGGATGAAGGAATTAATCAATCAATCAACCAATCAATAGATGAATGATTGAATTATTCAATGAATTAGTGGATGAATGAACGAATACATGATTGAAAGAACGAATGGATGAATGATTGAATGAACGAACGAATGAAAGATTAAATGGATAATAGAACCATTTAATGAATTAAATAGTGAACGGATAATCTACATTTATTGAATAAATGAACGAATGAATAAACCATTGCTGGGCACCCTTTTTTCTTAAGCTTTTTGTTTACTGTTTGGAACAATTTTGTTCTTAAAGAAATGCAAACCTCTTTTGAGACTTTCGAGGGAGCCGACAATTCCATTCAAAAAGCAAACAATAAAATCCTTCAGGAGGTATATTATAAACCGAGTCAAAAACGACCTTTAGATTACAAAATACCTGCACTGCAATGTATTAACAGCAGTAGCCATATGCAGTCGTATACTGTAGGTGAGATCACCAAACGCCACCATTTTGACATTCTTGTATTGAGCGGTCTGTTAAAGAACTCCTGCTTAAATAAAAAAATATAAAGCTTTTCCATGCAACACAACAACGGACATGCCCCTACCAAAATTACTAGTGGGATAAAAACAAACAAGTGCATCTCTTCGAACCAATTTTGATTTTAACTCTGATTTACAAGCAAGGGACCTGTCAGTGTTTCCCAGGAGTACGTAAGGCTCAGTTCTCGGACAGGCGGCTGTCTTACAACTCTCCCCCTCCCTTCCCCTCCCCTCAATTTTTCGCCCAAGTCTTCTTTTGTTCCAGCGGTTGAGGTTAATTTTGTGAATTTTTGTACCAACAACAGACCATTGGCTGCGCAGGCTGTAAGGATTTTCCCGCGCTTTGACCCTTTTTTCCAAATCGTGGTCCGAAACGTCTGTTTTTTAATAAAATATTTTAGCTGTTGAAACCTATTTGTTTAAAGCCATGTTACACGAGGCAAGTTTTCGTGAAACTTGTCATGCAATCGCGTTAAGAGACAAATTGCACGAGCAACCATGCACGTGTAATGCACTCCATGCAATGGCTAAAATCTTTGCGAGAAAAGTTACAGCAAAGCAGAACCCAGTTTTACCTTTTGCAATGATTGCAGCTACTTTTTTCAAGTTGCTGAAGCTATTGTACCATGTAACAGTTCTTTTGCAACTTTTCTCGCAATGTTTCAGTATCCACGTTCTATATAATCGGTAAGCTGCAAATACTTATGAGCTTTTTGAAAAAACCAACATGGTGGCTACGAGGAGAGAGTATGAAGAACATCAAACATGCAGAATTAGTTTAAAGCGAAGGCACTTTAGGCAGATTAAGTTACAAAGAAAAAGCGAGACTCGTAGAAGCTCTCGAAGAATATTTCTGCCTTCGGAATACAACTTTGGGAATATATCATTTTGTAACGATCAAGTTGCACGAAACTACAATGCGCCATGTGGCACCCCAGATGATACGAAAACTATGGCTCCGTGTAATACCACCAAGTTTTATACATCTTAACAGAGCAACATGAGGTACCACAAATGCTCTGATAAACCCCCCTCTCTAACAAGTCCCCTCGTTAGACTATATATTTCATCATTATTTCAAGGCCAACAATTTTTATGTGATTTTAACTCTTTTTTGTGCCTTAGTTTTTAAAGTTTTCCTAGAGTGAATAAGAAGTGATACGACGAAGGGAACTATTCGTTTGGCTTCTCCGGATCCAGCCGAGAGTTTTATCAAAGCTCCGCTCACCGAATCACTTTGACAAAGTATTTTACCAGTAAAATTGCTGTCCTGAACAAAAATTGAAATGAGTTCTGTTAGTAAATTAACGTAATTATTAGATTTCTCAAATTCAAAGTTATTCCCAAGTCTTAATTTCTAGAAAAAAAATTGATTTATTTTTTTTGTTTCTGTTGACTTAGTTTGCTCTAGTAATCACGCTTTCCAAAAAGCTATGAAATTAAACAAGTGCCATTCAAACAAACGTCAGGCTGTTCTCCTAACCAGTGTTTCAATGTCACTTCTATCCTATATTCAAACGTTTTTGAATACTGCAGAGTGCAACCCTATCTCGATAATATCACTTTGAACAGTTTCTGGGATTAAACTCAAAGTTTAAACAGCTGGAAACCACAGATGCTTTTTAAATGCAAGACATTGTTACACCAATTACTTTTCTACTTTCGTTACTCATCGAATTTTTCTATTTACATTACATGGATTCAAGCTAGAAAACTAGTAAATTGGAAGTGCTTCTTAGACGAAATTTAATCACGCAGCTGATCAAGCCATAGAGCTCTTACGCTGAAAACTATTGGTTTTGTAAGTACCGGCTCTTTTGTTCCTTTCTATGCATGAAGCCTCTCTCCATTTTCGATTATAAAAAAAGTTGTTCGAATTCATATTCGTAGGTTTATGTAAGGCTGATTACGCTAAAAATAACAACAATGTCGTTCTTTTCCTTTTTTCGTTTATCCCTCTTTAATATTAAGACAATCGGCTTGCTTGCTTGAAGTTTTAGAAATTATTTAAAAAACTATTGTAGCTGCCGAAATGTTAAATGTGCTAAACAATTATTTGATTTTAAATTGTCCGATTTTATCTTTTTTCCAATAGGTCGAGGCTTTGTACAGTCACGTATAACTCTGAAACACTTTGTAAAATACTTGGAGTTTTGACACTTCTATAGCTATTCATCATTGTTTCTTTCAAGGTAATGCTGCCAATTCTCGCTTTAGGTAACTACAGGCTCAAATTAGTTTTTGCTTGAATTTGATGAGATATCCAAAAAAGCTGGATCTAATTTACATAATTTGATTTTGCTTCCATAATCTTCTGGGAAAAATACAGCGTGATGTTCTGAATCAATAAAAATTTCTTGGTTTAAAATTATTTATTGTTAAAATAATTTGCAAATTTGATTTTTCACAAGATATTTTAAGATGAATAGAGGCGGCCATGACAGTGGGCAGCTTACAAGAATTTGGAAAGAATGCAAAGCCTGCACCTCGTTTTGAGGTCTCCTTTCTGATAAATCCTTTAACATGAGATGTTTTCCTTTAAAAACAAAACCATGAAATTTGCAAATAGCTAACAAACGTAAATATGCAAATTAGAAGGATTGTTGTTTGCGTATCTCATCAAACCCCTATGAAAATTGTATTCAGCATACAGTTGCTAAAAATGAGGTATTTACAGTAGCCCATTTAAAGAAATATTGTCACAAGGTCAAATTCTCAAGTATTTTATAGATTGTTTCTGGGGCACGTGACCACCAAAGCCTCTATAGCACTGATCTTGTCAGGTTTAGAAATTATCAGACTGCTGGTCATAAAAGCCGATTGGTATATGACTGAGTAATTGCCGTGCCCTGATTGGTCATTCTGCGCTTCGCTAGTTACCGTATCCAGGCATTTTTGAGCATAATGCTAAGAGTGCTTTAATAACACGAACTTGCAGGTATGTTTACTGGAAACGCATAGTATAGGCTTGTACAACAAAACATTCGTCCAAGTTTACCAATAATCAAAGCTCTTCCATCTTCAGAAGTTTTAGGCTCTGTTAATTTAAAAAACTCTTTTTTTCCAAAGTTCTTTGATAAACTTTCTAAAAGTATTGTGTTATATAGAATTGTTAGTGATGTCCGGCGTTCTCAAATCGTTCTCACTGAAAAGGATTTTTGAGTTTTGTTGAGTATGTTAGCAATTTAGAGTTATCGTATCGTAAAACCTTATATATTCAGCCTATTTAGAAAATGTTAGTGTCTAGGGAGCTTTTTTTAACAATAAGATATTAAAAATATTATATTCATTTGCTAGCTCTTTTGAAATTTCGATCTCTTTTGATGCTATAAAAAACGGAAGAAAAGTCTTATATTGTTAATAAAATGGCCTTGTGTACGAAATTGTGATAAGTACAAGACTTCAAAAGGAGGTAACGGTTTTAAAACAACCAATAAATGAGAAGGTTTCAATCATTGCCTTTTTCCGTTGAGTTGAAAAGTTCCATTTGTTCTTTTATTAAACGTTCTTTAACTTGGTTCCATGGGGTTTCTTTTTGTTGACTAAAGATCTGTTTGTAAACATTAGGAGCATACTCAGTTTATGAATCATAATTAATAATTTAGAATTAAAAAAATTGCGTTAAATTAAACCTGTTTTAAATGGCAGCTTTGCCATAACTTGAACAAGTTCCAAGAATTAAATCTTCCTTGTTCGAGAGATTAGGGACTGATTGTCAAATGCTAGCCACATATGCTTGTTAAGGTGAAACAATAGTACAAAAAGAGTCATTGTAATAATAAAGTATATTTGGTAATTTTAAAGAGAACAAATTTCGAAATCAGCTATGATAAGAACTGCAAAAATACCTTCAGAACATGTTTTTTGTACAAATAATTTGTTTCAGTTTGTATCTGTAGTCATGACAACAACAATGGGCCCGACAGATAAACCGAGAGTGTAAAAATTGTGCTGCCTAAGCGACAAACAATCTAGTCCCTCTGTGATCATGGGTTCACTGCCTCTAAAGCCTTTTGTCATTGTCATATCTTTCTGAAACTGCCATCAAATCAAATTCCGTGATGAAAATACAGTACTTCACTTCTGGGATATGGCAGGCTTAATTAGTACACAGACTATGATTGGTCGAACGGTAAACCATAAAAAAATCTTCTTACACTATTGATTCAGTAAAATTTTTCAAGATCCAGCTGGAACAAATATCGGGTAATCATCGTTCTGGCTTGATTTGTTTCTATACAGGTTTTTTTTTAAATCTAGACTTTGCTGATATCTCTAAGTCAGTTTGGGCATCATTAGTTGAAAACACGTTCAGGTCATGTAGATTTGAATCTCGGGTTTTGCATTTTCTATGGAAAATGTAAGTATCGCCGCAGCCTTGTTAGCCTAGTTGGTAAGGCGCCAGTCTTTCGTGCGGGAGGCCCGGGTGCCGGACCGTCACTCAGGGCTTTAAAACAACTGTGGAAAAGGTGCTGCCGTTGACTTAACATCTGCAAACGGTTTGACCTTCGCGTCTTCTCGGATAAGTACATTAAACCGTAGGCCCAGTCTTGCTATCTCCAATCGAGGGACTTGAAAGAGCCCACAACACTTGTCGACAAAGAGTAGGTGTTGTGGTCTGTCTCTTCTACTAAATGAGGGCAACTCTTACGAAAATAGTTGTGAGCCGTGTAGAGCGGGCTATCTAAGACCCTCAATACCAGAGTCAACTATAATCATCTACCTATGGAAAAGGCGCTATTTAATATAAACGTTAATTATTATTATTATTATTATTATTATTATTATTATTATTATTTTAAGTTAAGGACTATGTCTTAATGTACATGGAGAATACTGACAAACTGCTATTACCTGATATGCATGCAATCTTTAGATTTTTGTTTGTTATATACAATTTCATTCAAACTCTAGGAATAGTTTAGTACACAAGTTCCAAGAAATAAATCTTCCTTGTTCGAGAGTTAGGTGTGTTACTGATGTTGTTTAGGAAAACTTATTTCTTAAACAAATAATATTAATTTACACTTGACTTTTTTAGGGGTGTTCACACTAGAGACATAAACGAGGACACAGAACCGAAAGAAAAGAAAAGTTCGTTTTTCTCACCTATATTTTGCGATTGCGTTTTGCTCTTACTTCACAAATTTCCAAGCGTGAACGGAAGGGAGCTGGCGTGTCTGGGTTGTGAACACGCCTTTAGTTTCTAAGAATTCAAGATATTTATGCCATAAATCAGGCGCTAACCTGAACTAAAATATAATTACCGTAATGCCAGTTTTACACGCCAAGAACAACTGAAGGGATGAAAGGCATTTTCGTCGTGGTGGTTTTATTCATCACTTCCAACGTCATCGCTGTAGAAACATCAAGAGGGGCCGTTTATCGGAACAGCTATTGCAGATTGTTACCGAATTATCGCCTCATTGGCTCCGAGGATGACGAGTTGTCTTGTGCACGTTCGTGCTTAGAACATGAAGCTTGCAAGTCTTGTGATTATCGTGCTACTGCAGCGGAAAGAAAAAACAACTGTGAGTTAAACTCACGAACTGTTCCTACTTTTGGAAAAAAATGTGCCTGACTCGGCTTTAGTTTTCGAAAAAGATTTCGCGTTTATAACCATGGAAAATGTAAGTAAAAAACTTTCATTGAACTATGTTTTCACTTTTGATCCCATTTTTAAAAACACATCTTTCTTTTATTCAAAGAATTGGCATTAGCAAGGTTTTTATAGGCTTAAACATATTGATTTGCGGACAACTTCATCCTAGAATTTTTCTTGTTCTTCTTACTGTATTTATTAACATTTGTTGTTTATTGTGGACAGAGGTTTGACATTCTTAAAGGCATAAGGACTCTCGGGTCATTTGTTAAGTTCGCTTAAATGACACACAAGAAGCGAGAATGACTCATATCAAAATATATAGCACAATTAGCTATTTACACACGGAAGTTTGAGCATCACAGCAAAACGCAATTGCATAGCTGGTAGTAGCTGGTGCCAAACAACAAAAATTTACATAAAATCCGCTAATTTGAATGTATTTGTTTTTCAGACAGTTAGTACATGTAAGGAGCTAGAACTGTAGTATAGTGTGAGTATTCAGTGACAAAAGAGTCTTTTACAAGCTGTTACAATAAAAATGTCTCCGAGCGGCTGATAGGTTCAGCCGGAATATTAACGTTGTAAATCCAATTAAGGATATCGAAAGTGGCCGCTATATGTGAAACAAAGTTCTATCCGCAAGAAAAACACAAAGCATGCATAATGTGTTCAAATTCAGACAAGGATCGGGGGTAGAAGCGAAATATTGAGTATTTAACACCGGCCGCGGTCAAAAATTCAGAAATATTAAATATTATGAAAAATATAAAATTTTGTTAAAAAAATGTAATTATAAATCATATGAAAAAAAAACTGAACACGGAATGTTATAATAATAAACGGAAAAAAAATTAAATAAATAAAAGAATAGTGAATATTCAAACAATATTAATAGGGAATGGGAGTATTTACCTCGGGTGTGAGCGGAGGAATAACGGAATATTTAGAATATTCCACTTCTTCCCCCGATATGGACATTGCTCAAAAGTAGAAGTTTCGATGACGCGCTTACAACTAACTAGGATTAGCTAATTAGCATGGGGTATTTGTCTTGTCTAGAAGTTTTCGATGGCTCAGCGACTCTCATTAGCCCATTGATTGGTTTTAATCATTTGTGTTGTGACAGGTTTTGATAAAGATCTTTAAACCTTTTGTAGGAATCAAAGGCAAAACCGAATATAAAATCGTCTGGTAGGTAAACTGAAAGCCGCTTTTTCTTGTTAAAAATAAATTGTATCATTTTTCATCAACGGGATTTTTTCCGCCGTCACGGAAGTCCCTTAAATTGTAATAATGTACAAAAACGGCCCTGAAACTGTTCTTACCTTTTTTAAAATACTATTTAAACACTATTAAAATACTGCCAATTATAAAAAGCTTCACCCTTATCCAGTTTTTCTCTTGTAAGAAATGGCTTTAAAATTATTCGCATTTAAGTGTTTTTTTTTTCAAAAATATATGTTTTACTTTTTTCTTTAAGAATGAATATTAAATTGAATGTTCAGCCTCGAAAATTGCGTTTCTCGCGTCCTAATTAGTTCACTTACTTTTGGTTAACAGCTCATGTACGCAATTGAGTATTTGTGGAAACTGATTGTACATGTAGTGGTACAAATGGCTCTGTTAGCTGTTACTTTCAAGTATTCTAGATAGATTTGAAAAACTCAAAAAGTTTAGTAAGACAACTACTCAACTCGTGCTTGTTGGATATGAGGATAAACTATATCCAACTTGGTGCTCGGCGCCTCTTTAGCTGTTTACCATCTCATATATATGCATGACGTCTGCTCTCGGAATAATTGTTAAAATTCAATATTCTATAACAAATTGAAAAGCTTTTGAAGAATATTCTTGTAAATGTTCTACAAGTTAAATTTTTTTTTGTAGGCCATTCAGGCTTAAAATTTTGCTTCAAAAGAAAAAAAAAGGTTTTCGGAGGCATTCTTCTTCCTCAGTTTGGCATAACCGAAAAAGGAGAGTGTCTCCGAAAACGTTTAAAACATTTTTTTTTCTTTTTAAAGCAAGATTTTAGGCCTGAATGACACAAACTAAAGTTTACTATGAGTTTTTAAAAATATTTTTTTTAATAGTACCAAAGACTAGAGAGTATTCTAAAACCAGTTATAATAAAGATAAAAAATCCCAAATCTTCATTTGGCATTACGAACATGTTTAGCCATAGTATAAATATAAAGTCAAAGTATCAAAAATCCTGTATAGGTTTGAAAAACTTGAGAAGTTTCTTAAAGCAACCACTTCATTTGTGCTTGTTGGGTATGAGGATGATCTATATTATTTCCGCTCTTGGAATAATTGTTAAAATTAATGTTTTGTATCAAATGGCAATTGAACAGTTTTTTAAAGATATTTTTTCTTGTAATAGTACCAAATGCTAGAGAGTATTATAAAACGAGATATAATGAATTCTTTCAGTTGTCATTACGAACATGTTTAGGCATAGTATAAGTGTTAAGTCAAAGTATGAACATGTTTGAATATTTTAATAGCTGCAACATGGACACGGGTCACTAAGGATATGATTGGGCGACAGGCGTTAATTGGAGTTGACGTCATGAACCA
>JANVCF010039896.1:0-13620 GCA_025388745.1 Hydrozoanthus gracilis
ATGGTTCCTTTCAGAGCCACCACATCTGAAAAAGAAAATAACAAATTACTTATTAGTTCTAAACCAGATAATCGAGTTTACCGACAGTTAACTGTCTGCCATCTGTCAGCCTACAGACGGTGACCTACATGGGAAAAAACTTTACTGACTGTTGGCTGTTATACACACATCTGTCGGCTGACAGTTGGACTGTTGGGGTGAGTTTTTTTATTCTTCACAGTTACGGTCCCATTGTTTATGTTGGATTGCTAGCTGTCTTACCATGACATCGTGTGAGACTTTATCTGTAAGACTTGACAACCTTTTCTCAAGAGCTTCATAATCAGACTGGAATTTTTCCCTGCAAATAAGGTCCGAAAACAACAACTTCATGTTCAGAACATATTATGGTTGAACTATATTTCTGCTACAGTAGCTATCATTAGAGTTTTATTTTGAACCAATTTCTGGTTGCATACAGAGTATAATTGGAAACACAGCAACAACAAATGTACCAATGAAGACGTACAAATGACTGAAAGCAAGGAGCCTCGTATAACCTAAAAGAATCTGTCAGAACGACGGCAAGAAACTCACCACGTGGCTAACCGATGTTGGCAGTCGACGTAAACCTAAATTAAAAAGAAAAACGGCAAAATATTGTTTAATTTGTTTGAGTTTTAAAATGGTTTCAGAATATACTTGCACACTGTCTAAAGATTTCCTTTACCTTACTTTGCTCTTCCTGGAGGCGAGAAATGTAAGAAAAATCGGATTCTTTCTCAGCCATCACAAAACAACACCAGTTTTGGTTTCCCCGCCATACTATTGTGGCAAATAGTTGTCCCTTCAGGGGTACAGACAGGTTTCACACACTCAAGTTAAAAATTTTTGACAGAATTTTTTCTAACCACTCAGTTTTAACAAAACACAGACACTATAAAAAGACGCTGTTTGCTTTTTCTTTATTTTTTCTCATCTTCGCAGAAGCTTTTAGCGGCAAAATACCCCTGCCTACCCCTGATTGTATCATCAATCGTCAACTACCCACAATGCCGTTTGAGCGTTTTGACAACAACATGGCGGGCAAACTAACCGTTTTGTTGATGAAACGAGGAATTTATTTGGTATAAACAGTTGATATATTATTTATCAATGCTTTATTTTCTCACATGGAGAATTACGTGTTATACGATGAGGTAGGGCGTGGAGAACACTCTGTTGTCTACAAGGGAAGGAAAAAAGGCTCGATAGAGTTTGTTGCAATCCACTGCGTTGACAAATGCAAACGATTGGAGCTACAGAATATTGTTAGATTGACTCATGAACTTGATCACAGGAACGTGGTGAGATTTCATGAATGGTATGAAACCACAAACCACATTTGGATGGTTGCTGAATTCTGTACTGGTGGTAGTTTGAACACAGTCGTTTCTCAAGACTCGGTTTTACCAGAAGAAACTGTCAAACAGTTCGGCATAGAGTTAGTCAAAGGACTACATTTTATCCACTCGCTTGGGATATTGTATTGCGATCTGAGACCGTCAAGGATTATGCTCGATGGCCCGGGAGTGTTGAAACTTGCTGACTTTGCTTTAGCGAGAGTTGAAGGCGAAGACGATTTTTTTACTTTCCAAGAGTACGACGAAGAAAGCGATTCTGATAGCAAGGAGGGCTATTATGGGGATTCAGCAACAGAAAGGCGGAAAAGGCCTAAAGCCTCTCCCCAGTATATGGCACCTGAGGTACTTCAGGGAGGAATTCACACAAAAGAGAGTGACTTGTGGTCACTGGGGTGCCTCTTGTATGAACTTTACACAGGGAAGCAACCTTTTGTTGCAGACACTTTTGCTGAACTTGCAGCTAAAATTTTTAGTGAGGATTTTCTAGAACTTGAACAGGTGTTGGGGAATCAAAGCTTCAAACCATCTGGATCTTTCAAACTTCTTGTAAAAAAACTGTTGGTTAAAGATCCCAATGTGAGATTGGATTGGACTGGACTAGTTAAAGATGCATTCTGGGAAGGGGCCCTCGATGGCTTGTTAGACAGTCAGGATGTTGATGGTGGTAGGGAAAGCTTCCTTCATAATAATGAAAATACTGACATTGAAATCCCTGAAGAAATTTCTGACGAAGAAACTGTTGGTATTGATGAAGATCTGTGTAAAGTAACTGAACAAGTAAAAACAATCTCTCTTGGGAAAACTTTTAACAGGAAAGAGACTGCCCGAGAAACAAATGAGATCAAACAGGGAACTTACACATTTAGTAGCCATCCTCGAACAACAACTACTTCACTACCTAAGGGCAAACTGAATGACAGACACAAGGAATCAAAGACTAAACTAAATGCAGAACAACAGAAAGAAGTAATGGGTGATGTGGACAATTTGAGAGACTCTAGCAAACTTGAAGCTATCAGAAGACATGCAAAAGAGAGAAAAGCTTCTAGAGAAAAAAATGGAGTTACAGTCAATGTAAAAAGTGAAGCTTGGCAAACAAAGAAATCTACACACAGAAGTTCAAATACGGAAAAGGGAAACAAAGTATCAGAAGGAAATAATATGCAAAAGAATGCAACGATAACCATAAAAGGAAAAGAAATTTCAGAAAATAAGGAAAGCAGGACTTCTGTGATAGAAAAACAAGGGAGTTGTGAAAATGTTGAAGCACATTTTGATCTTATTTTGCATGAATCTGATTTCATAGTGTCACCAATTGCAGATAATCCGAAAATTGTGAAAATAGGTCACCCCAAATTTGATTCCAAGGCTCTGCCCTGCCCACCACTTAAGCCAGAGGATATTCTTCATTTAAGTGAAGAAAAAATGGCAGAGCACTTTACTCAGATACAGACTGTATTGTCACAAAGCAACAAGGCTATTGGGGGACAGACAGCAGCAGTGCAAAGAAGTAAACTTCAAACAACTTCTTATTTGGCTTCACTCTGTCGTCATGGAGATCTAGCAAATGTTGTATTTGAGTCTGGGTTGATCTCTGTGATGTTGCACCAACTTAAGAGTGGGTTTTCTTCTGACTACAAAGCCCGAATTGGTAAGCTGTTGATGTACTACGCTTAGTCTATATTTAATAACAGGCAGCGTGTAGAGTTTTAAGAAACATGAGAACTTTGTGTGAAAAATTCAAGACGCTTCTGGTGGATAAAATCTTGGTCTGAGAAATAGGTTCAGGCTTAGTTGTCACTTGAAAAAAGGAGTGACAAATTCGAAAAAAATGAAGTAGCATAACCTTGGTCTTTCAATTCCAGTTGTATTGGTAAGTTCTCTCAACTAGAGCCATCATTTTTGGGACTTAAAATGGTTAGGAAAGAATTTTTATTTGTTTACAGTCAAATAGAAGTGTTGGAAAAGCCCTTAAAGCTATAAATCAAAATACCAATGACTTCAGTAGCACTTTCTTTAAGTAAGATGGATTTGTATATTTTTTTGTTTAGACCTTTACATTGAATATAGATGTCAGAGCAGTTGAAAGGCCTAGTGCAAGAATGGCATAAATGACTTTATATGAAGTGCTTAATTCTCCTAATGGTAATAAAGGGATAACAGGGATAATGTATAGGGAGAGTTGATCACTTCATCAAAAGTCACTTTATTCATCATTTTTGCACTAGACCCTTCAAGTTGCTCAAGTCTGAGGTGTACTGTAAACCCTTGAATTAGTCCTCTGTCTCTAATAAGCCCCCTTTTTAATAAGTGCCCGATTTAGTCCTAGAGCTTCAAATTTTCAAGCTCCCCCCTTCCAACATAAAGACAGTTATTTAAAACATAAGATATATTGTGTCAAAAAACATTTTGTTAATGGTACTATCTGTTTTAAAAGGTGTTGAAAAGTGCTTGTTATAATGCTAGGGGAACACAGCATTACTAATTGCAATTAAATGTATTTTGTAATCGGACTTCATGGTGTTTTCTATCTTTTGCTATTGACAAAGTTTGAATAAATTCCTCCCCCCTTCTCTAAAATGCCCCTTTTTCTGTAAGCCCCCCGTCTTGAAGGTTTTCGAGTTAAATAAGCCCCTGAGGGGTTTAAAGTATTGCAGTGTATCAAAATGCCAGCTGTACTTAAAATATTTCAGGGAGTAAAATTTATTTAGTGTTTTTGAGGTTACTGTAATTGATAAAAGGTTAACCATAACTCCTTTATAGGTTACACACTGGGCCTCCTTGCTGGTAATGCTACACTGATTTCAGAAAACTTCAACATGACGGAAGTTTTTACCATCCTCACTGAAGTGATCAGAGATAACTTCCGTAATGTGCGCCTCAAGCAACACTTGTTACCAGCTCTAGGGGAATTCCTCTTCTATGCTGCAACACAGGAAGAAAGTGAGGGTCAAGTTATTCCCCTGTGGGATGTGCCAGGTACTGAAACGTGTTTGGTTGTTTAGTGTTGAGAATATTCCCTGCTGCACAATGAAAGTCTTTACTAGGTTGAATTCCATTCATTTTTTTCTTTTATTGTCATGATTACAGAATCATTCTTCTTTCTATCCATTAAAACTTTCCTTGCTGCAGACCTCGGACCTTATAAGTAAAGTAACCTTTTCTCTACTAAATTTTGTATTTTACCCTTTGTTGTTCATTTCCCTCCATCTTGTAACCTAGTTCCATCCATGTTTTGCATCCTTTCTCCTCAATCACTCCACAATGTGATCTTCTGGATCGTTTTCTCCCTTGAGCCATAAATAAATATGCCACCCACACTCTTCTGTTCCCCTCCTCAACTCTTTTATACAGTCAGTAGATACTCTGACTCACAATATTTCCCAAGTTTACAATTTTGCTCCCACTTATCGATCAGTGCCTTCCAAGACTCCTTGATGCTGTCATATTATCCCCACTGTTCAGTATTACAACTCCCTGATCTCATTTGCTTTTCTTACAACTGACCTCTTTTGAATTCATGGTTCACTCTTGTTAACTCTTTATTCATATGCTGTTTGTACTAATCCCACACAAACCCTAATGCTGAATTTTTTTTCTCACTGATCCTGTTAAATCGACTTTCAGGTGTCATCATTTACCACCTGCACTCATCCTAACTTGATTCTGCTCAACCTAAATGCCTTCATACTATGTACTCTTCTCAATTTTGCAATTGGTTAGACCTTTGTGTCTTCTCAGATAAGGTGATTAAAATGTTGAAGAAGGGACCCTCCAGTCCTATCGCCTATTCTCCCGTGACTTCTGAAGTCAAAATGTCTTACAACACAAGACTAAATCAATGCTTTTGTACTCTTAGTGCTCCCTAACTCATACGGGGGTTTTACTAAGGTTTGGAGTGGGTGGGAATCAAGATTTGGATCCTGGGTAAAGATTATTCAAGTTTATTTTCAATTGTTCTTTTATGTGAGATGCTGAAAGTAAGATGAGCAAAGTCTTCTTTAGAACTGTTCAACGTGCGGATTTGCTGGCCTGCAATGAAGCCTGTATTCATACTTCTGTTGTAGGGTTGACCTTCACCATTATCAACAGATGCCTAAGGGATGGAGAAGACATTACAGTTCAACACTGTGCTGCCAAGATTGTTGAGAATGTTGCAACAACACAAGGAAGACACTGTGTGAAGTTCGCTTCAAGCGACACAGCCCAGGTAGCATACTTCCCCAACAAACACCGAGGGAATACAACTGATTTTAGCTCTTTTACTTTTTGTTGGGATTGAGGCGATAGTGATGGGGTTTGGATTATTAGAGAGGTGGGGAGGGGTTGTTAGAGAGGTAGGGGGGGGAGGTTGTTAAAAACTTGAAGTTCTAGATAGGGGCTTAACTTGTATGAAGTTTGCATTTGCATCCATAAAAGGTAGGTGATGTTGATGGTCTTTTGGCAGTTAAAGATTCAACTCAACATGGTTGTCTTGCCATGGCTACCATTTCAGTTTGATTTCATTTCAAAAACAAATTTTCAAAAGAAAGTTCTGTTCTTGATTCACCGATCTTGTTACTAAAAAGTTATTATGAGTTTTTTTACTCTACCTTAAACAAAACTCTCGACATGTATAGTTACCACCTTGACACTGAAGTGGATTTTTCTATGAGTCAGTAGTCATCAAGGCATGAAGCAATGAGTCAAGAAATTGTGAAATTCATAGAAAAGGATGGCAAGTAGTCTCCTTGACTTGGTAGAAACCTGCTAGTATACTACTTTCAAATTTAAATTGATAAGAACGAGTGTAAATGTCTGTCGTTCAATAGACAGTGAGTTGGTTAGCCATTAATCAGATTGCAGCATTTGTGGTAGTATGACAGTTCGTTACTACTAATTATTAATTGACTCATTTTATGTGCTCTCACTTTGTTGCCAGCCTTTATGGAACTTTTTCACCCACTGCACAATTGATGCCCAGAAACTGACTGCTGTGTCTGCTCTCTGTCGTGTAACAAAAGCATCCCCGGGTACTTTTCAACACGTCATTGAGAAAGCAGGCTTCAAGACTGTTATCAACTCCCTGACAGCGGGACTAGCCAAAGTTCAACAAGCTGTTGTGACAATGTTTTTATTGCTGCTCTCGTCACGACCACAAGCAAGACGAGTGATTGATGAGAGGGAGTTGATATCCAAAACTATGCATCTCTTTGAGAATCCATCCACGGTTGTTCGAGGCAAAGCCTTCTTGATGGTGAGGTTGCTGATCCGTGGAAGCAAGGAGGCTTTGCTGTCTTGTTGTCATGCAAGACTTGTCATGTACATTGAGAGAGACACGAGAAGACAGACACCTAATAAAGGAGAGACTCCTGCAAATTATGCATACCTCAAGCAATGCCTGGTGACATGTGTGTCAACTGTTATTGAAGAGACACCAGATGTGTTGTCCAGTGTACTGTCGGCACTTGATGCGGTGCAGGGAAGGAAACACCCATCTGCAGCTCAAGCAAAGCACCTACGCATTTCCCTACCCTTGCTGTCCATTGTACTACACTTGATTACCAGCAACGTTTTCAGACCTCAGATCATCACTGATGCCTTTCTAAGGGATATAGGTTCCTTGTTGTCACTGGTGAAGTCCATTGACTCAGGGAGCACCAGTATTGGTTCAGCTGCAGGACCAAACGCAGCAGAAGACCTCACCAATGTTGTGTTTTCAATTGTCGAAGCTGTCACCCAACATCCTCCGCTCTTGCTTCAGTACCATGCTGTGATAGTCGACCAAGTGCTTCCCCCCCTGGCTTCTCTTGTCAGTAGCTCTAATGGCAATATCAGGGTGCTATGCTTCAAAATGTTCTCTGATGTTGCCTCCCTGTACCTCGACAATCAGAATGTGTACGATTCAACAAGCAAATCAGATGATATCAGAACCAGCACCAGTATGTTGAATGAGGTGGGTACAACATTTGTTATAAACTCAGTTTCAATATTTTGGTATCAAAATTAAATTAATGTTTAGAATCTGACTTTGCTGTTTTCTTTGGTCCCAACAATCATCAGACTAGCTATAATATGCACCCAATGTAATAGTTATTTCATAAGAATTCTAAAACTTTGAAGTTGCTCATTGGTCCATAGTGGTCCATTTTTAAAACCAGCTTTATACTCGAGAGATTATTGAAGAAATTTTTGATTCACAACTTAGTTGAAAGCTCAGAAAAAAATCAGAGTCACTGGCGGTAATCAAACCTGCATCCCTCTGATTAATAGTCAAAGATTCTCTACCAATTAAGCTACGAGACTCACACGGGAAGTCGAGTCATTGGTTTAAGTTTTTGCCTAGCTATTTCCACTTTACACACGTCTCGCAAATTGCTTGCTCGATATGTCCAACTGTTGGTTGTTCTTTGCCTTTTTTTCTCAAAATAAAGGTATTTTGCGATAGCAAGTACAGTGGAATCCCGGTTTAACAATCTTTGGTTTAACGATATTCCCGGTATAACGATAAATATTCGCTTCCACGGCAAAAGTTATAGCAAAATGTATGGGGCGGTACCCCAGTTTAACGATTTTTGGTTTAACGATATTCCTGGTTTAGCGATCAGGATTTTGTTTCCCGAGAGCAAAATCTTCTAGGTATAACGATAAAATCAACATGACAGACCACAGGAAATGCTGGTTTTCTAACAAAACAAACTTTAATTAATAAACATCAATGCTTCTGTTAATATTCATTGTTCTTGCTTACACTCCAGCAGCCATGAATGCTGTTCCGCTTTGGATCATTATTCATTTTGTGAATCATTTGATATTACAAAGTATTAATTGCAAATTTATCGATCAGTGAACATAGAGAGTAAAAACTCGTACGTCACCTTTTTCCCGCTTTAACAATATTTTTAGAAATTTTCCCACTACATCGTTATACCAGGAATCTCGGTATAACGATATCCTGGTTTGACGATATGATTTTGGCGTCCCCTTGGCATATCGTTAAACGGTCTTAAACCGGGATTCCACTGTAGCAAGGTAGTATTGGGCATATCAAGCGTGCAGTTTGCAAGACATATACATAAAGCGGGAATAGACAAGAACTAACCTGTAGTGACTTGGCTTCTATTGCACAGCATCTGACTGGTAGTCAAAGGGTTGCAGGTTTGCTTGCTTACAACTTGTGACGTTTATTTATGACATTTTTGACTCAAGGAGTCACGGGAGAACAGACAATAGGACTCAAGGTCCCCTTCGAGGTCTGCCACCCGGGACCTACGGTTTAACGTCCTTATCCGAGAAGACGCGAAGGTCTAACCGTTTGCAGATGTTAGAGCAAAGGCAGCACCTTCTCCTCAGTTATTTTAAGACCTTGTGAATCAGGTATTGTTTAACTCAAGAGATAAACTACGTCTTTGATTGACAGGTTATTAGTCAGCATCTTCTTCCAAAGTACAACTTGATCTTACAAGACCAAGATCCTTTGCCAGCCTACGGCCTCAAGTTACTCCTGTCATTCGTGGAGCGAAGTCCGGAGATCATTCGCGTGTTTCTCGACCAGGATCTCCTGTTAACAATAGCGAGTATCTCACAAGCACATGTGGGAAATATGAGCCCAAGTCTCATGCAAAGCATGGTGGGGTTACTCGAGTGTGTTGTATCATCCAAAGACATCAACATGCCATCGCTGTATGAGCAAGGTTTGATTGACACTGTCACTTCACTGTTTGTCGACATTGCATCAGCAATGGGTGGTGAAAGAATGGATCAGGAAAACTTTGTTGCGTCATTACTTCCACTTCTTGATACAGTGAATATTATTCTCAGAAATCTCTCAAAGGAGGTACGAAGAGCAATTCAAGCTAAAAATCAGGGTGAACCTAATGCAGAGGAAATGAGCCAGTTTGCCGAGAGGCTTCTCTTAGAAAGTAAACCGCTGGCAGAACTGAGTGGTGTGCTGATAAATTACCTCTGCCATGAAGACACAGAGGTTCAGGATTGGTCATGTCGTAGCCTTTATCTAGTGGCAGAACTGTTTGGAGGGGTGTACAAAGATGTAATGAGTGAAGAAAACATTGAGTGTTTAGCTGAAGCTCTCAAAAACCCAGATACAAAAAGACAAAAACAACTGTTGAGAATTCTGAAAAGATTTCTTACTTCCAATCCCCTTCACGTAACATCTATGGCCAATCGAGGACAGGCTTTGATTGACAGCTTGACAAGACTAAAACTTGCTGAAAACTCTGATGCTGAAGGTTTAGCATTGAAAGGATTAGTTGAAGAAATCTTCACCAAACTTGCGGTTAAGTAACAATTGTGAAACTTAGCTATATTTTTAGGTCGAACGGTGATCAATATTTCAAGTGTGGTATGTGGAAATAAATGGGTCAAAGAAAGTTTGTTTTTTAGAAACTTCTCATTACTCAGAAGTCTTGTTTCTTTAATTGAATTGGAAAGAATAGTGCGTAAGCTAACGAGGTAAAAATGTAAACAAAAACTCGCCTATTTCGTATGTTGTAGCCATGTTTTCTTTTCAGGCTATCAGCTATTGACTACAACAAAAAAAACCTTTTTTGGGAGAGGGGGGGGGGTAATCTCCTAATAATTCACAGCTTTTACACCTTCCCAACCCTGTAAACAATTGCCAAAGACGATTTCCAGAAAGAATGTGTATGTGGATTGTTTCAAACTTTTTTATGAAAGATTTGTTTATCAATGGTTTTATGGATAAATTTATTCTGTCGATGATATTAGGATATTATTTTATTGGTGTGGACATTGAAAATGACTGGTAAAAGATAAAACACAGAATGGTGAACTCTTAACCTAAAAACCTTTCGGCTAAGATCACTTTTTGTTTCGATAAAAAGCATTGTACACAGCTTTCCTAATTTGCAGTACCATCCGTAACTTTCATAATTTTATATAGATTAAAATATGCTTTTTGAATATCTTTTTATAGTTTTATGTTTTATCCTTTTATTTTGTTTTGTTCGCATTCTATTTATTTTAGGCAGGACTAATATCGATAGCAGTTGTTTACAACTGAAATGGAAATCCTATCCTGTTAACAAATGAAATCATTATTTTGGAGAAAAAAGAATCATTTGGATGTTTTGGATACTACATCCCGAAAATATGCCGTCCAGCTTTACGCTATCTGTAACAGTAGAACTTCATGTGTCCTGGATCTAGACTGGGACGCTGCTTGCTGAGGCAAATCTGTGCTAAGGTTGGTCGACTAGTACTATGGTAGCTTTAAAATTGTTGGTCACTAATTTCTGAGAGACTCTATAGTTATGGCTCAATTAGAGGAAACCAAGTGTCGGTATACAACAAGTGAAAGACAAAAAAAGGAGATGCTTTTATTTTTTTAGTTCTTTTTATTCCCTGGGTCTGCAATAAATTATTGGCCTCTCGGCTGTTGTGGGTGCTCTCCTAAGTATTTGTGTACAGTTTTCTAGTTGTATCGTATTGTCAATGCATCATACTAGCAAAGAATTAATGAAAAAGATTTAAAAAAACTCGGCAATTTCTGGGGAGATGTGGCCAGAGCAGGCTTCTGGCTCGCAGCCGAATTAGCCACCTCTTTCAGTCATTTAGACGCCTTTAAAAGTTGTAAAACCACTTCCAACTAGCACTGACGAAAATAAATCTTTATCCAAGAGTCTAAGCTTCCACTTGTTAAACACAAAATATCATAGTTCTGTTGAAGAAGTCAGTTTTAGTTTAAGAAATTGAGCACAAATTATAGCAGTTTGTTGCATTTGGTGACTTTGGGGGCAATGCAATCTAGAGTTTGTAAGGCCTTGCCTGCCACAAGAACCCTTAGTATAGCAGGGTTACAGTTAGTCTTGCTCATTTGGAATCCAGTCACCTACACTGAAGCTTTAACCTTCTTCTCCAGGTCATTTTGAGAATCTTGGAGCAAAATTAATGTTCAGTTTCTTCCTTTTGGTCTTACTTATGCCCCATTCCAAATTCAAGCAAATAAATTACTACATTTAAACAATATTAAGGTTTGACTTTATTTCTAAAATTTTAATGTACATGATAATGTAATATACATTCTTCCCTTCATTGAAGGTAACAGTAAATAATAAACCACTATATAATAAATTGTACATTTTAAAATACTAAAATGATTGGCAATGACAAGATTTAAAATCTTTCTAGAGTAGAAAAGAACTATTGAACCAACCAGTGTTTAAAAATGGACTTCATGAAAGTTTTTTGAAAAACTAGAGTGTGAAAAACTCAGTATTTAAACTCTTGTAAGTATCAAAAATTAAGCTAAACTTCCTTTACAACTGTGTGAACACATCCACGCATATCAATCCCAAAGCTGCGAAGAAATTCTAAACTGACGCAGCAAAAAAAAAATTTAAGTTTTTAATTTCAAGAATTGCTCATTTCGCTAAAATTTGCTAGGGAATAAACAAGTTTTGTATGCAGATTATCGTATAGTATAAAGGGTTCACATTTCTCCTACAACCACGCAAACCACTCAGCTTCTTGTCTGAATAAGCAAGTGGTATTATAAAAAATAGTTTAACTCATTTGCTCTAAAAATATTGAAAATAAATAAAACAAAAAAAAGCTAAAGCATGCTTTTTTCACCAAATTTGATTAAAAGAGAATTAAAAAACATTCATATATAGTGAAAAAATACTCGTAGCACTAAAAGAAAGATTTTAAAGGTGTTTTTGGTGTGCAAGGAAACAATTTTAAACAACTGCAATGCCAGCATTGCACAACAGGAGCTCAAAGAAAGAAAGCAAGTAAAGCAATCACCTTGGTAACAAATGAAACAATCATAGTAGAACTAAATTTTAAGACAATCAAAAGTTTAAAATGTGTCTAGGTCTTGTATTGAGTCATGATTTTGCTTTCTGGTTTGATGTTTTGCTTATAAAATTACTCTTGTAATGTCTACAAAGTACAGACACTAAATTTCAGAAGTTTCATGGTAATGAAGAATTAAGAAAGAGCGACTAGATGTAGCGACTTGACAAAAGAAAAACTAGTAATTGAAATTATTCTAGATTTGGGAGTTTTGTCACTGATCAACCTTGTAGCATACATGATGACTTCTTGGTGCTGCTAGGCGGCGTAAGTGGTGTAAAAGGAGTGGTAGGACTTGGGCTTACTCTTTCAGGTGGCATCGATGGATAGTCTTTTTGCCGTGTCTGTGCTCTCTCCTGAGGAAAAATAAAATTATGTTACAACTCTGCACCTTATTTTTTTCAAGCCTAAAGACTTAGGGCCTAACTGGTCACGGCAACTAACATGTGTTTTTAGTGGACGATGGCTTTTTTACATGTAACCTTTACTGGTGACTCTGTCAAGATGAACCTTTATGAACAGACCTGTTTGTTAATTAGCTGTGCCCTGCCAATGAGGTCCAACAAGGTCGAAGCAGTTGTCTGTGGCTGCTAACACTTGGGATCAAAAACAGTCTTTTTTAGGGTTCAGTTACAGACTTAGTTCCTTCTGACACTGTTGACACCAGTATCATTTTACTGGATGTCTCCTTGAAGTATCATGTGCAACACTGCTGATATTTCATCACTAGCTGGATCCCACAAGCGCATTAACACTTACATTATTATATTACAAATATTATAACAATTATTATTATAACATTAACCAGGAAATCTCTTCTCCGTTCTAACAACTCATAAAGTAAACATTTCAGCCATTTTTCACTAAATAATATTTAACAACTCATAAATTGACAACTGATCATTTTTTCTTTATCTTAGAACTTCTCCCTACAATGTGTTTCAAAATTAGTGACACACAGGTTTCTATGGCATCTGTGGGTCAGAAGGAAATCTTATTATTAAATTTTTAATTTCTACAACAAATACTTGTAACTAACTTACCACTTGTGTTAAGTCAACTAAATGTGTTTGGATGTTGTGGGCATCTTCTGGTGGAATCTAAAAATAAAACTGTAACTTAGGAAACTGCCTTGATCTGTTAGACTGTTTATTATAAATTTTTTTATTTTTTTACAAAAAAATGTGACATTACAAATAGAGTGTGCAGGAATGAAAAGAAAAAGAAACTCCGACTACTAGGAAAAGTATAGAGATAAAAATTAAAGGTAAAATCTTTATTTAGACTATTTAACATATTATTTTTAAAGATCTTCTGATTTCCTTTTTACTTTTAATGATGCATGTAAAGTTATAACCTTGCCTGTTATAATCCCATATCTTATATCATTTCTAAATTTTTTATTTGTTATACAATATCG
>JANVCF010040008.1:0-13620 GCA_025388745.1 Hydrozoanthus gracilis
CAAAATGGGCTCAAAATCTTTGTAACTTGTAGAATTTCAGCCCAATTCGGCTAAAGCAATTGACGATCAACTAGAAAAATTTGAAAACTAGACGATTTGGCAAAGAAATTTAGCTCAATGTAATGTTGGAACAATAGAGTTTGAGTTTGAACACTAAAGGTCAATTGTACATGTATTGAGACATTAGGGTATTTTAAAAAACTTTTATACAATCACACAGAAGTGTTTTATTTCCTGAAAAAAGCTAAAAAAGGGCGAGTTCATTTTACGGAATTTTAAAAACATGGTTTAGTGGATAGAAGTAACTTTTGTTTTTATAGTTAGCCATACAGTCGTGCTGGAAGATGTAAAACTGTGGTTTGTAAGCAAATAAGTGGTTTTTCCAATTCATTTGTCTTTTCTGAAAGCAGTTGTTGTATGCTATGGAAGGAATCAACATTGCACGAAAACTTGGATTTACTTAGCAAATTTCAAATTTGCACACATTTGCCCCAAGAGCAAAGGTGGTAAAGATCACCTTTGCTTATTGGGCAAATGTTTTGCTATACATTTGGTACATAGGCAAACATGAGTAAATCCAAGTTTGCTCGCTGTGTAAGGAATTATTTCCATTACTTTGTGATGAATGGTCACGGTAGTAGTCAATCAAGCACGAAAAACCCTATTTTAGGGCGAATTTTGAAACAATTTCTGACACTTAAAATGTGTTGCCTGTCAATGTTAATCAAGTTTTGTAGAGCCTAAAGGTTGAATTAAGTCAGGGCACTCAAACCGAATTGATACCTAGTTCAGCGGCAACAAGAGATATTTGACTTCAAACTCGGCCAACAATTCGAAGGCAAAATATCTACTCATGCAGAATTTGCTCTTGATTGACAAGCTGTGAATCAAAATAACTGACACCTGGTGGGTGCACTCCCCTATAGTGTATCTAAGTGCATGCCAAAACACTACTTGATACAGCTAAATCTCTTGATTTTGAAAATGTCTATTTTTCCCTAGTTTTCAGGCCCTAACAGAGGTCAGTTCAGGGGGGTAGTCTAATAGATAGACCCTATAAACGTGGCAACGAAATCACTCAACGAAATCGGTGGGATCTCATGTAGCACACCTGCCTGATGCTCTCATGGACTCACTCTCAGTACTTTGTCAAATTTTGAAATAGAGCAGCTGGTACGAAAGAAAATGAGATAAGCTAAGGCAAGAAGTAAGAAAGCTCACCGAAACAACATTTTTTCAATAACATGACTGTATAAATTGTTTGCAACAGGTTATCATCATAAATATATATGTTCTTCATCTTTTCTCAGCCTCGTCATGTTCTTAACACGTTCTTAATTTTTTTTTTGGTGATTTTCAGCCTCATGTTCTTATAAAAAGAGTGTATTTTTATTTTATTTTTATTTTATTTTTCTACGTACGAGACTCTAAGTTTAGAAGTCGCTAAACTAGCTATACAATTATATCTAAATGTCTTAGAAAAATTAACATGCCAGATAAAATTGAACCTGGTGTTTTGGTCACTTCTTGTTGTTGAGCTACCAACCCTATAACAAATTAGTGCTGTGCTGATTTACTCCTTTGTTTTCTTTCTTCTTTCAGCAACAAACTTCAAACTGTATGATTTTTTTCAATATAGGAACAAATACTCTTTGTATTATAGATCGTGTGACTCCTGGTTGCTTTGCAGGCTCCCGCCTAAAAATTAGAATGAACTTTTTTTGCCTTTTTTAGAAGTGGGCTGGAATTAAAAGTAACAAAAAAAAAACAACAGTATGGACCAAACATTTTTTCACGGCTGTATCAACCGATATTTTGTTTTTTTTCACCAATAGCATCAAAGCATTATGAGAATGCTCCTCAGAGTTATCTAGTTTATTGGTCCTGTTTGTGACATTGTCTTGTAAATGGCGCGAAATTTGTTGTGCGCACAACTGCATGCAATTTCCCGCCTTTTTACATAATTTTGTACCTAGGGTAAGTTACATTGCGCGTACAACTGCAATTTCCCGCCTTTTTAGACGTTGATATTTATTTGCTGCAAAACACACGTAAGCAAGTTGCAATCCTTTCCATTACAATATATCATACAGGCACCGTTACAGTGTGTTAAGATTTAAGAAACATTCGCTCTACGGATCTCCGGTGGTTCTTCTTCTGTCTTTCAAGTTTACGCTGTAAAAGAAGCCTTTCTTTCGCATGTTTGATCTTCAAATTCTTATTAATTGTATGGATATTCTGATAGAATTCCTGTACCATATGGTACATGACTTTCACCATTTCCATCTTCCATTCATGCCCTCCCGGCTCTACATAAAATCAAAACAAAACAGGAATTGTTGTAATACAATGTCAGCTTTTCATTCGAGCTTTTGAACTTGTAGTTGGATATTTGCTAACTTTTCCAAAACATTGAACCTTTTGTTTTAGAAAATAAAATTTCGCCGTAGGTTAAACATATCCATAAAAGAAGTCGGTTATTATATTTTTAAGCGAAAATTACACTACAACAGAAAAAAATTTTGGAAATTTTATACACTAGCTGCCTCCTTAGAGGCACGTGAAAATGATTCAAGTGATCTAGGTGTTCTTGATTTATCTAGTTGCATAAATTGTCTAGTAATAATCTGTATGCAATTAAAGCTAAAACGCTGCGGAGGGTTATAGTCATTTAATACTTGCAAAATTAGTTCGATACCCAAACAACATTTTTTATTATTAATTTTTAACAAGTATTTCAAGTTTATTCTAACATGCAATATTTCTAGTTATAACACACTCAAAGGCGAGCTTTCGTTGAAATATCATGTCTAATATTTTTGTTTTTGATAGAATGAAAATGATCTTCGTTCTAAAAACACAAATTTATTGAGCTTTGTTTCATAGGGCAAAAACACACTAAAAAACTTATCAAGGCAATTCTGATTACCTTCATGGTTCTCCTGTGCGACTTTCAAATTGTTTCTTTTAAAGCGTATTTGGTACAGGATTCCAAAAGCAAAACAAGCTACCATAAGTGCACCACAAACTTGACTTGTCATACGAAACTGAGAGCTTGAACTGTCAAACAGGTTTGCAGATTTTTCTTGAGCGAGCGACTCTCCATTTTCCTGTGAAAGGATTAGGTTTAGGTATAGCGAGGCTTTGTTTGAAAAACAATTGTAAATAAATAGGTCTTATTTATGACGACGTAATAATAGCGTTTTCCTGTACTAAAACGAGGCTTCGTGGTGATACCTATAGTTGCTACGAGCAGCGTAACGAACATTTCAGTGAATAAACAAGGTACAAACAGTAAAAACATTTAAAATTTGTTCACAACTCCTGCGAAACCACATAGCCTTCACCACTAAGCCTCACTTGGATGCACTTGCGACGTCATCATGAACAAGGAAAAGAAATGAAAGGTCTATACACACATGCAAATATATATCTACACATACATACCGTAAACACTGTAAAACGCCTCAGAGAGGCGTACTAATTTAAGTTTATGGCCAAACAGACGGGGGCCTTGCTATAACGGTTTCTCTTATTTTCCTTATTATTACTTATTTTTACGCTATTCAATCAGTTACTGTGCTCACTTAGTGGGTGGCTCCTCCTAAACTGTTCAACAATAAGTATAGTACAGGATTTCAATTGGAGCAGAAACTTGTAAATGAACAGTAATCAACTAAACAGTATATGCCTGTATGAATTTAAACTGTAGTGGAAGAGAGCAATTAACCGAAACTAACACAGCAAACGGTTTTTTTCCTGATAAAACATCACGAAACTTTCACAACAAAGTAGTAGTCTGCATGTACATCTTGTTTGGTAAAGCTTACAATCAATTTACTAAAACAACCATCAGCTTGTATTTTGGGAAGGGGTTTTACTAATTGAAGAATCGCTGAACACCATTTGGGGAAGCAATTATAATGAAATAGTGGATTATAATAACAATAGTAAAAGTTTTAAACACGCATTTTTCCTTCTCAGTGGCGGTACTCTACCTTTGACAATACTGTGCGATAATAAATCTGTTGATAATGAATCCATTGGTTCATTAATATCGGTGTTACGATGGAATGCAAGTGTATAGTTTGTGAAAAGTGAAATAGGAAGAATATCTTAAACATCTTCAGTTTCACTTATGAGACCCTATATAGAACTGCTCACAAACGAAGCTTGGCTATGTTATAAACTATGGTATGGTTATATCGCGTTTTACCACCTTTACCTTAACAGAGTCGATGTGTTTTTTTATCTCCTTAAATACTGCGGCTCTATTGGTCTGAACGTAACTATGGAAACACGTTCTAAGTCTGCTAGAGTTTCCACCCATCACGACTCCGTAGGCACTGGAGTAGTCAAAAATCTTGACGATTCTTAAATAGGGTTTCTCGTACAAATGTTTTTGGCCGCCGATGACGTAGGAATCGATTAAGACCCCAATGACGTCACGATTGATGAGAGCTTCGTAAACCTGAGTGTAGGTTTCATAAGCGCGATCTAGTTCATAATGAGAAAAATGTGTTAAATCAGCAAGGGAATGTTCTCTTTCAATGTCATTATTATCATTATGTTGAATATAACAACGATAAGATTAGTGATACTTCTAAATTATTTAACATAATTAACTGATATGGAAGACAACAATGATTACTTTGATCCTCTTCATTTGGAATTCTAGCTGAGCTTAAGGGTGCAAAGTGAGACGGTTTTCGAAGCATCGTTTTTATCTTTAATTTTTTTTTACCGTTTTTTAACCGAAAATCATTTATTGTTATAGTAAAGTGGTGCATAGGGCCTTTTCCAAATGAATGCTCAAAGTGCCTTTTCCAAATGAATGCTCAAAGTGCCTTTTCTAAATGAATGCTCAAAGGCGCTTTACAATGATCAGTTTACCCCCAGCGGACCAGAAGCATATATAGGCGCAATTGGGGACCGCTTCAAAGCGGTCCATGTATCCGGGGATTGAACCGGGGACCTCAGGACTGGGAGGCAGAGACCTTACCACTGTGCCAACCCCTCCGCTCCGCTTGTTCATTAGGTTTTTAAGAAATACTGTTTTGCTGTCCGATTTCTTAATTGGCAAGTTAAAGAGAATACTTTGTAGGGTAGGGAAGTTCAAGTTTGTTCTCGGTGTAGTTATGATAGAAGCCCAAAATCAGTTAAAGTGAGAAGAAGTAAAATAATACGTAGCTGTTGTCGTAGCAGCAGGATAAGAAAGGGATAATGCTAAAAAAATGCGTTGTTTTGGCAATACTTACAACACCAACTACTTTTCGTTAGGAAGAGGGAGAAGTTGGTGTGGGGGCAGGGGTGAGGGGGGCAAATCCTCATGTTCTGCTAACCCTGTACAATCATTGAAACTTTTTTAGGTTAAGAGACTGACTCTAGACTCTACAAATAGCTTGCAATCCTCATGTTCTGCTACCCATATCAATCATCGAAGTTTTCTTAGGTTAAAAGATTGTTTCAGACTCTATAAAATAGCTAGCATGACAAAGAAGATGTCTTTCTGTATTTAGCTTGAATCTTACTAACCAGTGTTCATTCGAGCGTTCTTTCTTATGCCTAGCATGTGCTCTGGTGAATCTTGAATGGCAGCAATCTGCAAACATAACAAAAACAAACATAAATTTGCTTGTGCTGGAAGCAAATTAAAGATAAAAGTGGTTTTCGCAATGTTCAGTCGAAATGTTTAAAAAAGCTTTGTAATTACGGACTTTAAATTTTAGTTGGTTACTGAGATTCGAGGAAGGTTTTTGGGATGATTACTGGGAACAAATAGTTGTAAACTTACTGAGCATTAGAATCGACCAAATAATCATTTCAATAGAACTAGTAATAACTGAGAATCCAAATGGAGACCCTCGCCTTTTAAGGGTGGGCTATAGTTTACTTGGCTCGTCTCAGTAAACTGCGTCGAAAACTAATACTTTCATAGCTTACTTTATAAAACACTAACTGTTCATATCACAGTTTCGAATCCCGTCCCATCCATTTATAATTACATTTGCTTAGTTTGTCCAGATTTCCCAAGAAGACGTTTCCACAACTTCATGTAACGAAAGTAATCTTATAGGCACATCACATGGCCTATAATTTGATTAGCTTCTAAAACTATATATAAAAAATGGTATTTTGCTTGGTAAAGGAAACAAAAAAGTGATGCAATTTAACCAAATACTGTTGTAATTCATAATGTTTTATCTTTCACGTTTAAAGTGTCCTTGAAACTTATAACACTATAACCCCACTAATTCGGCGGATTTTTGATGGGAAATAAAAAACAGTTCCAGTAAGAGGGGGTTTGAAACAGCAGGGCTTCAGTTAACCAGTTTTGTATATCTTTGATCAAAGCCTTTTGTTCAACTATCCGGGAATTAAGCTGGAGATATACGCGCTCAATTTATCGGGGGTTCAGTTTGAAGGTCACACGTATGAAGTTGTTCATCGGATGAATGGGACTAACCACTCACTTTACTTCCATAAAGTTTAAATTCATTGGTAACTACAAATCCTGACAGCGCTGAAGTTAATATGGATGAGAAAATTCCAAGCACACAGATCCCTGTAATGATCCATATAATAGAGAATATTCTTCCAACAACAGAAACAGCAGCCTTGTCCCCGTACCTGAAAGGGTTGGAAGCAAGAGAAAAATGTGATTGATATACTGTAGTATTCAGCTTTCTCTTTAAAACTCGTGATACTAAGCTAAGCGCAAACTAGTAACTCAAGCAAAAAACTTTGGTTTACAATAGAATAATAGAAAATTTTTTCTATAATTTCTCTATTAATTGAGTTTATATTATGGAATTATTTTTCAATTTACCTCCGAAGGGAGTTTAGTCACAAACCGGGTCATTGGAACACTTTTTCAACTGTTTTATTGTATATGTTATGATGGTTTTTAAAAACTCTTTAATCAAGAGAACAAACTCATGTCCTAGCTTGCCTCCGTTACGTTAGATACATCTTTAAGTTTACAATCAAGTTTTTAACGCCTTACCCAACCGTTGTCATGGATATGAAGGCCCACCAACACCCATTCGCAGACCCGCGTAGGAATGTCGACGGAAATTGCTTGCTGTTTGAGCTAGTTTCCTGATAACGAAATATAAGTTGACGTAAATTGTATGTATAAAAACTTATAGTAATTACGCGTGAATAAGAGCTCTTGCCAAAGGTTAGAACTCTTAACCTATCGGTTTTACTGTACTTATTAGTTATTAGAGAGTGATTGTTTTACTAGTAGAGCTGCCTAACTAGGTAGACTCAATACACTAAAATATAAAAATTTCAATATTGCAGAAAAAATATCTTCTGTAAATAATCGAGTGCTTACTTGAAAAAACTAGACACTCTTTTCCTATAAGATTTATTTCCTATGAGGTTTAAAAGGTCTCAATGTCTTCAACTTCTCGAAACGTTTGAAACGTTATTTATTGACTAAATATCAATCTCAAACCTACTTATCCTCTTTACTTGACTTGACTTCTCTTCCCTTAAAGTTATTTTTCTCACACTCTATCAAAACTTCAAAAAACAGGAGACTGCTCAAAAACTGAAAAGTTCACCAGTCTCTTGGTTTTAGAGAAACAAACATGGTTCTGTACATATCAAAATTAATGTAAAAAAGAAGAAACGTAAATTTATATGGCAAATGTACTAGTCAAGTTGCATAATAAAGTTGTTGTTATTTTAAAAATAAAGTTGTAAAAAAATAAAGTTACATTAACTGCGAATTCCTACATGACGTAACTTATTCTAGCACACATTTCGAAAGCTGCAACAAAAAAAAACAACACCTTTTCACTGTTTCACTTCAACAAAACAGACGCAAAAAGCATTAGAAGTTTTCACCTCCCATTTAACTTACCATAAACCAAATCAGCATTCCCGCAACACAAAGTAAAATGATTGTATAGGCCAGGATTGGAAAACTGGAAAGGAGTGCAATAAGGATCGGCGATGTTTCCTTTGACTTATCTTTTTTATTGTTAACAACAAATGCAACGCCAGGTGATTCAATGATTGATTTGAAGCCATAACTCGTTGCATATGTCTCTTGCCATGTGTAGCCGTGCATCGGAAAGCTAAAGTCTGTTTCGTGTGAAACATTGGATTTAAAATTTTTGTCTGTCAATTGATGGGCTTTTTCGTTTCGTCCGTTAAACTGAAAGTCAACATAAGACTCTCCATGACTTTGACATCTTCCACAGCAATACGAAACTGACTGCTTCAATACTGGGGGAAAAATACCTGCTACTTTTCCATTCTGAAAACCGACATAAGGGGGATATTCTTTCCAGTTGGTAGTTAAACGCCTTTTGCAGCGGCAAGTTTCTAGATAAAGCAGAAACAACACAGGTTAAACGTAGTACAAAGCTGAATTATTAAAAACAGGGTACAAGGGTACATAGGAAAAAAAGGAAACTTGAAATTCAAATTACGATCAACTTTAACGCTGCAAGTGATAACAAAAGATTCGAGAACGATGAGCTCCTTGGGTGTCATAAACTATATATACTACCCGTGAAGGTGTGATATTCAACAATTAATTATTTTCTACTCTTTAATGTGGAGAGGAAGCAGCAAGGTATATAGATATATTTCGTTGGTCGTAAGAACTGGGGGAATATTTGTTCTAGTGTTAAACACACAAGCCTTCTTTTTTGGTTTATAAATTTCCTTCCTCGTTTTTCCCCGGTAAAACGAGATGCGGTATTTTTTCTCCTAAAACGGATGAGTGGCCAACGGTATATAGTGAGTAATCGTTCACCAAAAAGGAAGTGAATATACTTAGCTTTCACCAACAATTAGGTTAGTAACTACATTGATTTTCCGAATATCCAACAAACGAATGAATGAGAAACAGGCCAGCCTTTTCTAGATTTGTTTTCTTTACAGCCAAGAAGACGAGTGTCTGAGGCTAAAAACAAGACCAACATGTGATCAAATAATCATTTCGTTTTGTGTCCAAACCTCGCATGTTAAGAGTTAGAAAAGAGTAAAACTTTGGTTTGTTATGTGACATAAGGCAAACGAAGAGCCAAATTAAAAACCAAAATAATTTCAGAGTTTGGGCCTAGAATTGAGGTTGAAGGTGAACTGCGGTTCGTAAATGGAAGCTTGGTTGCTATCACTCACTCCGTTTGGTTCTTGTTTACTTCTCGTTCCAATAAACCAAGCTGTTTGCTGCAGCGGTTTGGGCTGAAAAGTGTTGATATCAACCAGCTCCCTGGCTTTGTACAAGCTCTCAACAATTTCCTTTGTGAGCGGCCTGGACCCTTTTGCTCAGGGTTTTAACAAAGCTGCTGAAAGTTTGATTCGACTCCTGTAAGTATTAATTTTCGAATATGCCATGAAGTAAGTGGATTTTTAAATGTAGTGTACGAGCCGTCTCGTTTTCATGGCGCAGAGAGATAAAACCTTTGCAAAGGATTGTTTCGTTCGCCCTTTGAAACTTCTATTGGCAGCTCATCCTAAAAGGGACACCATTTTCATAGCTTTACGGATGAGAGACCGAGTGGTAAAAGTGCAGGATAATTGGTGTTTGGTTAACCAATCAGATTGCGCGGAAATTAAAGTGCTATTTACACCTGTTTGTTTAATAATAAAATAAAATATAAACCTTGAGTGAGATAACAAGTCTTATAAAAACAACACTGATGAATGTAGCGCATCCAATGCATTCCAACTCAAAGTTATTTGATTTCCTGATCTATCAGAAATAAATATATTTTTTCTCACCTGCCGTCGTGAATGCAGCCGGTCCTTCTCCCTTTTTGGTATAGCCAAGGACTTCGATCCGATATTTTGCGTAAATTTCTAAGTTATCAAGCACAAGGCTCTCAGTTTGAGATGAAACACGGCTAACATATACCACTGGATTGTCTACTTTCTCGCCACCAACAGATATTGTCCAGTATCGCAATATGTAACCGAGTATAAGACCATTTGTGAGTTTAATTGGAATGGGTTGCCAGGTAACAGGGATCGAGTCAGTAGTAACAAAACTCTGCGAAGCAAGTTTCTGTGGAGGAGCACTAGGAACTGGCGAGAGAGATAAGAAAAAAAAAACCTTCATAAAAGTTGTAACGACAATGAAAATGACAACGACTGCACATGGAAATGGCAAGAGAGATGATGAAAATATTACTTCGTGACAATTGTTACGAAGTTGTAAATGACTGAAACACTGATTAGGATGACTAAGAAATTTTCGGAAATGGAAAATGTGATTACAATGAAAGTAAGTGACGACAATAGGGACTTTAACATACGAGTACGCCAACGCCGACAACGACAGCAGAAAACAATAGTGAATACAATAGCTGCACATTGAAATGCACCGTGCACGCCACCTGCACGTCGTCGACTTGAATATTACAACGCGAAAAGCTCGATTTTGAAGTTTTTACGACTACGAGAACGACCTACAGAAAATTTTGTTAATCTTCTATTTTTGAAATGATACTTTCATACTTTTCTATTCACAAACCGTAAAAGCAAACTAGTCTTACGTGGTTAAAAAGGGCGAGGAAGAAGTGTGCTTTTCGTAACCCGTCGTAGTCGATCTTGTAGACCTTGTATCTTAAACTCCCTGATCAAAATCCAGGGCGACGACATTAATGACGTTTGCAATATGGCGATCAAGATAATAACGAAACAGTGCGATGACAATGGCGGCAAAAGTTTTTTAAACATACATGACGGTACATTTTCACTTTCATAAAATCGTCTTATTGGTTGAATGCTTAAATTTCCAAGCTTCTTTTAGGTCTGCCTGAAACCGTTCTAAGCCTTAATTTCGTTGTATGTTCTCACTATAATTAAAAAGTTTTCCAAAACAGCGAAGGATTCCATATGAGAAACAAAAATTTATGCGGAAGATATCGTGGCTCTGAAAATAACTTAACACAGATTGCTTAAGTGACTGACGCTGCCAGTTAAGGCATGCAAATGATCCACTTACCTCCCGTCTCCGTTTCAATTGTATAATCTCCTGATAATCCCATCCCTATTTTTGTGAATGCCCGAATGCTTATTAGGTACGTGGTGAATTTCTTTAAGCCAGAGAAGGTGAGAGAGGACCTGTTTAGAGGAAGTGCGTATGTGATTGGGGCATTTTCACCAAGGGTCCCGAAGGTAACATTGTATCCAATGATAAGGCCATTACGAAACTTCACTTCTACTTGTTCCCAGGTCATCACGACAGCTGTTGAGCTTAGTACCGAAAGGACAACGTTCGCTGGAGGAGACGATGGCACTAGAAAACAGGAAAATATTAAAAGTTAAAGTTTGAAGGTTTGTTTTGAACAGCAGTGAAGTTATAAGGTTTTTGCTTTTCTATACCGATTATTTTAAAGGAGCAATAACTCAGACTTGAAGGTTAATCTAACCTAACCTAAGTTTTAGCAACGGTTTCTTGATTGAGGATTTTTCGTGTCAACTCTGGAGGTTGGGTAACAGATGAAGGATTGTGCTAGCATTATCTTTTGTTATTACATCTTTTGCTGTTCATTTACGCAAAATATAAATTCATTTACGCCAACAGTTGAAACTATACGGCGAATAAACGTCCATTAGCACTTCCACGAACTTCATTAACGCGAAAGATCATTCAACAAGAGGCTACAGGTATAGCCTTCACTCGCGGCCCGTCTTAAAAACCGTTCAAAAACACCTTCGCTTCTCAATCTGGGTCACGTGAGTCCAAAAGCTACCGACTGCGCATGACTGCAAAAAAGTCACACAAATAAACGCAGCCAGATTTACTACTCGCTCGCCTGACGGCCGCGAGTAATAACGACATTTGCATTGTACCAACATTCAATAGCATCAACGGACAATCAATAGCACCTTTGGACAGTCAAGGTAACAAGTATACTTTCAAACTTGCGAAAAAAAAGGTTAACACCGATAGAAAATGTGTTAGAGGTGTGTTAGAGACAAACAGTCACAGTACACAATCTTTGCTATTGAATGTTGACACAATGCAAATAGCGTTACTGAAAGTTCGTTTGCGTTAATGAAGTTTGTGAAAGTGCTAATTAATGTTGATTCGCCGTAATATTAGTTTGACTTTAGTCTTGAAACTGTTTACGTACGTGAATGTAAATTTTGCGTAAATGAACAGCAAAAGATGTATCATCGTTTTAATAAGTTTCCTATTGATTTTATACTGATAAAGAATTGTTAATATATCTTATAGTTTGACAATAATGATGACCCGAGTGCTTCAAGATAAGCATGCAATTGTACCATGTTCAGCTGTTCTGAAAGTGATGTTTTGACTCCTGGGGCCCTCGTATTGTCCAGTTGTACCCACTACATAAGCTGTGTAAGTGCTGAAAGGTGACAAGGCCTCTAGCACTGTAGATTCTGCTCCAGGTTCAACAGTCACATTCCGCACGGGCGATAACCTGGTAGTACATACTTCCATAAAATACACTCGATATGAGATCGGGACGCTTCTATGAATTCCTGGAATGGGTTTCCACTTCACAAAGGAACAAAAGGCGGTGGTATTATAGGCAACGAATCCGGTTGGTGCAACGGTTGGACCTATATCAAGTACGAGATACTATGAAAACAGTTCTTGAACTAGTTTTGATGAAACACAAAACGTTTTTAAGTTTGCTAAACATGTTGCGGCACTACTATTGTAATCTTCAGTGGTGTAAGAAATGAGTGGAACAAGAAAACATATAGAACGAAATAACAAAACAATTGGTAATTAACAAATTACAAAGATAGTTTAAGGTTTACATGCTTGACTTGGGAATTAAGGGAAGGCTTTTCAAATACAATAAAACATTAAGCCTCTTTGATCTTGAGTTGGAATTGTCTAGAGGCATAATCTAAGATCTAAGATTCTGGTTCCTCAAAACCCGATTAGTGCTAAGCCAGGGTTAATTACCACGACAACCAATTGGTTTTGTTAGAATTAACTCTGGATTAAGTTAATAATCGGGGTTTTGAGGAACCGGGCTCTGTAGTGCAAAGATAATTTATTATTATTTTTATTGTTATTATTATCATTATCATTATTATTCTTTAAAAGCATAGCTTTTCTCACTGACTCACTGGTTGAGTATATGCTCATGTAATTATTCACCTCAGTTAACTCGGTGAATATCCTTATCTTATCCTTATACCTTAATATATACTAACAATTACCCCTCAGTGTCAGTCCCTATAGCGATAGATACCTTACCACTAGTCACCTCCACTCCACTGGAGAGAGTTTTTGGTTATCATCAATAAGTGTCAGGAGAAGTAAAGCTCGATGAAGATTGAAACCGATACACAAAAACTTTACGCTTTGCATAAAAGAATTGTTAAATTTCGGTTGACGCTTAGCCTGAATCGCAGACTATCTAAAACTCCGGTACATCCACGGTTGAAAGAGCTTGGATCGGCTGCAACACATGTTACTTGCAGTTTCAGCCTCAATTTGTTCTTGATTCTTTTGATGAATAGAGCGGTTAAAAACGTTATTATGAACTTACATGTAATACATAGCAATCCGTGTAAAAAATCTTAAAATTTTCTGATCAAAATTTCAGTAGCAATGTTGATCTGACAGTTTAAAATACATCATTATAATAACTAACC